>PVIW01003718.1:12845-120838 GCA_004026585.1 Noctilio leporinus
CTGAACAGACAACTCACTGAGGAAGATATACAAAGGGCCCAGAGGCATATGAAAGAATGCTCAACATCACTAGTCATCAGAGAGATGCAAATTAAAACCACAATAAGGTACCACCTCACACCTGTCAGAATGGCAATCATCAGCAAATCAACAAACAACAAGTGTTGGCGAGGATGCGGGGCAAAGGGAACCCTCATACAATGTTGGTGGGAATGTAGGCTGGTGCAGCCACTGTGGAAAACAGTATGGGGTTTCCTTAAAAAACTAAAAATGGAACTGCCTTTTGATCCAGCAATTCCACTACTTGGACTATACCCAAAGAACCCTGGAACACCAATTCATAAGAACATGAATTGTTCATAGCACCTATGTTCATAGCAGCACTATTTACAATAGCCAAGTGCTGGAAACAGCCTAAGTGCCCATCAATGGATGATTGGATCAAAAAACTTTGGTACATTTACGCAATGGAATTCTATATAGCAGAAAGAAAGAAGGAACTTGTACTCTTTGCAACAACACGGATGGAACTGGAGAGTATTATGCTTAGTGAAATAAGCCAGTCAGTGAAGGACAAATATCATATGATCTCACCCATTATGGGATAATAATGAACAAAACTAACAACAAGCAAAACAGAACCAAATATATGAATACAGTGAATAGGCCTTCAGTGGTCAGGGGGAAAGGGGTTGTGGGGAGGGGGGAGGCAGAGGCAAGGAAGGGGAGCAGTTTAGACAAGAACCTAGTATAAAGGAACCATGGACATGGACAACAGATGGGATTGACTTTGTGGGGAGTGGGTGGGTGGGGAGAGGGACAAAGGGGAGCAAAAAGGGGATGGATGTAATACAACAACAATAAAAAAAAAAAAAAAAAGAGTGAGAAGACGACCCACAGAATGGGAGAGAAAAAAAAGAAATAGCAATAAAAGTAGCAAACCTAAAATTTAAATCAGATCTGTTGGATTCCAAAGTCCTTGATTTCTACTGAATCACCCTTCATCAGTCTGTTTTGCCTTGATCTGCAGACTAACTTATTGATTCTTAAGAGAATTAGAGGGGGACTGAGGGGAGCAAAAAGGGGATGGATGTAATACAGCAACAATAAAATTTAAAAAATAAAAGAGAATTAGAATTGGGATTTCTGATAAATCACAGTGAAGACCGAGGAAAAAAAAGGACCAAGAGAATCAACATCATTAACATCATGATGCTCAGGAGGTAGAAACAACCCAACTATTCATTGACAAGTGAATAGATAAAGAAGTTGCCATGTGGACAATAAAACACTACTCAGCTATAAAAACAAGGAAGTCCTGCCATTTGAAACAACATGAATGGACCATGAAGGCATTGTGCTAAGTGAAATAAGTCAGAGAAAGACAAATACTGTATAATCTCACATATGTGAAATCTAAACAAAACCCAAACAAAATTCAATGAAAAAAAGATCAGATTTGTGGTTACCAAAGATGAGGGCTAAGTGAGGGAGGAATTGGAAGGTGGTCAAAATGGACAAACTTTGAGTTATAGGATGAATAAGTACTCAGAAGGTAATATACAATATAATGACTATAGTTTATACTGCAGTATGATATATAGGAAAATTATTAAGATCCTAAGAGTTCTCATCACAAGGATAATTTTTTCTTTCTTTTTATTGCTATCTATATGAGATGATAGATGTTAACTAATCCTGCTGTGGTGATCATTTCACAATATATGTAAGTCAAACCATTATGCTGTATACCTTAAATATATTTAAGTATGTTTAAGTTATATCTCAATGAAATTTGAAAAGAAATGTTCAGGAAGTTCCCAAGAATCAACTGGATCCCCATTTTGTATTGTTTCTAACATGCAATTGACTATCAAGGGGCTCCTCTTTTCATGTTATTTTGGTAATTTATAATACTGAATTCTAATGAAGAAATTATGAGATAAAGTTAGAAAATAATATCAGCAGAGAGGCTGGAATAAATAAAAAAGATATTAGATATGATTAGGAACTATTATGAGAAAATCAAAAGTTTAATAACAGAAATGAAAACATTGTTAGAAACCATAAAAATAAAAACTAACACAAAGTAGAAGAGAAACAAGTATGTAGTCAATGTTCAGGGTATGTTATATAAATAGAACTTTATTCTGTGTAAGGGAATTTGGATCTTATTTTATAACTGGTGAGAGCCACATCAATATTTGAAGCAGGGGAGTAACATTGTCATATATGTCATTTAGGAAGATCACTATGACATTGTTGTGCGAATGGATGGAATAGGATGGGACTAGAGAGGGATCAAAGTTGAATGCCTGGGATCAAGAAGACCAGGTAGCATGCTCATCCTTCAGGTTTTTTTTTTTTTTTTTTCTTTAAGATTTTATTCATTATTTTTAGAGAGAGAAGAAGGGAGGGAAGAAGAAAAAGAGAGAAATATCAATGTATGGTTGCCTTTCATGTGCCTCCAGCTGGGAACCTGGCTGCACACTTGGCTTGCAACCTGGGTATCTGCCCTGATGGGACATTGAACTGGGTTCAGAGGCCAACACTTAATCCACTGAGCCATGGCAGCCAGGGTTATGTTCGATTCTGTTTTTATTTATAATCCATTTTCAATCAGCAGAGAGGATAAATAATGCAAAAAGGCTGTATATTAATCAGATTGCAGTGAATAATTTAAATTTCAAGACTATATTTAACACTCAAAAACATTCATACAGGGATATAGAATCATTCTCACCAATCAATAACAATCTAACTGATCTAAGATTTCTTTGAAGCACTAAAAATTAAATCAAGCTATCTAAAGTTTTGAGCCCAACTTTAGAAAAACTAAATACAAGTTTAAAAGAGTAATAATAAAAGGATCATTGATGCAGCAAACAGAAAATCTCAATTAGAAACTCTCCCATTGCCAGTACAAGACAAGCTAGCCCTGTGTCTTTCAGAATAAGCAAACAGAGAAAGGCAAGGAAGTGTTGAGACATACAGTTTAGATTAATGAATACAAGACACAAGAGTAGTTGTTCCCCTTCTTAAAAAAAAAGCCTAAAAGAAACCATGGAGACATTGAATTGTTTTCAATATGTACTCTTGGCAAAGCCTATCTGATATTGAATAGGTAGTCATGAAACTGATAGTCTTAGGTCCAAAAAGGCCACCTGATGTGGTGGGGGAATCATGGTTATTGAATGAAAATGCTGTGGAACATATTGCAAGAAATGAACAAAAACTGAATTAATCAGTTAGAATACAATTATTAAGAAAAATTATGAAAAGATAAAAATAATGAGAATAGTGAAGTACATACAGGAACTAAAATCAATCTAAGAAGAATTCTAGAATGACAAAACAAGGGAGAGGGAAGAAGACAATATTTACCAGGGAAAGAATAAACATCTCTGAGCTAAAGAAAGACATGATTGTTTAAAATATTCATTTAAAGGAAAGAGATTGCCAAAGTGGGTCAAAAACATGACTCAATTATATGTTGCTTATAAGAAACTAACAAGGCGCTGGCCTGCGAACCCAAAGGTTGCAGGTTTGATTCCCCAGCCAGGGCACGTAACCAGGTTGCAAACCAGTCTCCAGTCAGGTCTGTGGCTGGAGGCAGGTGAAAAGCAACCATACATTGAGTCTCTCCCTCTCTGCCTGTCTATCTTCCCCCCTTTCTAAAAATAATGAAATAAAATCTTTAAAAAAAAAAAAAAAAGAAACTAACAGAAAAGATAATTACATAAGTAGTTTTATTCATTTATTTATTTTAAAAATTTTTATCATTATTCTTAGAGAGAGGCAGAGATGGAGGAAGAAAGGGAAAGAAACATCTATTTATGGTTGCCTTTCACGTGCCTCCATCTGGGGACCTGACTGGAGACCTGGCTGGCAAACTGGTTACGTGCCCCGACTAGGAATTGAACCAGTGACCCTTGGTTTCGCAGGCTGATGCTCAATCCACTGAGCCACACCAGCCAGTGCCATAAATAGTCTTAAAGAAAAATTTGAAAAGAGATATTATCATGGAAATATTAATTTTAGACATTAATTCAATTATTTATATTTTATGATTATGAGAATAACATATATCTTTTTCAGAATTGAAAATATAACACATGTAAAAATTCCCATGGATTAATCTCACTTGTAAGTATAGATGCAAAAAGTCCAAATAAAATGTAATTGTAGGCTTCCAGTTAGGATGGTGGCATAGTTGCATCCTCCCACAACCACATCAAAATTATAGCTAAACTATAGAACCACCTGAAATCTAGCTGAACAAAAGTCCTACAGCTACGGTTATAAAGGAGAAGCTGCATCAAGACTGGTAGGAGATGCAGAATGGGTGGGTCCCACACCCACATGTGGTAGATAAAAATTGGGAGGGATATCTTGGCTGCAGAGGTGCCTTGTGAGGACTGTGGGGTCCTAGCCCCACACCAGGACCAGCTCAGGAGGGAAAGTCTGCATAACTTTTGGCTATGAAAAGTAGTGGGGATTGCAGCTGAGTGAGACAGAGGGCTTCTGGAGTTCCAGTCGTTCCTCTTAAAGCGCCTGCACATAGACCTATGGACCCACCTCTTCTGATCCCCAGGGCTGGGACAGCAGCTTGAAAGGAATCAGGGGAGTAAGAGGAATAACTGAATTGTCCAGCAGGGCAAGAGCTGGAGGGGCAGTTTTCTCCCAAACAGAAATTTGGGCAGAAGTCATTGTCCCTTTTCTGGGCCCTCCCAGTAGGCTGGCACCGTGTTGGAGTCTCCATTAATCTGGCTATCCCTGTTCTCCCTGCCCTGGTGATTCCCAGCCCCACCCAATTTGGGGGCTCACCTAAGCTGTTTCCACTGGCTTTTCCATATAAATAGCCTGTTGGCCTATTTTGGCTCATGTAGGGTAGTGAGGGACTGGATGAAAGAAGGTACAGAAATTAGACAAAGAACATATATTTATAACCAACAGTGTGGTGGTGGCCGGAAGGGAGGGGTGGGTGGAGGCAAGGGGAGGTAAGCAAAGTAGGAGAAAACGGGGACATCTGTACTAATGTAAACAACAAAAATAAAGTTTACCAGGTCTCCAGCCAGGTCTGTACTGGGGCAGGTGAAAGGCAACCATACATTGATGTCTCTCTCCCTCTCTCCCTCTCTCCTTTTTCCTCTCCCTAAAAATAATAAATAAAATCTTTTTTTAAATAATAAATAAATAAGGTTTAAAAAAGTGTTACAGATTACCCAAGAGAAAATTGGTAAATCTATAATCATTGAATTCACATCATCAGAAATCAAATGTCAAAATAAAGAAAAAAGTTCAAAGTTATAAGAAATCAAATACAATTTTAAAAAGCAGGTAAATTTTTCTTAAAATGTTTAAATATGATAATATTTATTTTTGGTAAAACTGAGAGACTATAAATATTCAATCAGTGTAGTTCCAAATAATAAGTAGATTTCACAGTCTATATTGAGAGACTCTTTGAACCAGCAATTCCATATATTCCATTTTAAGTTATCTAAAATGGAATATATGGAATATATTAATCTAAAATATTATCTGTCAGAATGCCCTTAGCTTTGTTTATAATAGAGTAATTAAAATAAATAATAATAAACTATAATAGAAATATAAAAATAGCAGATTGGTGAAAATAGCATTATTTTTATACTATGAAATGCTATAAAGTAACTTAAAAGTATAAAAATATCAAATAGCATGAAAAATATTCAGAAAGTTCTGCTAAGTTGACAGTCTATGAGACAGTATGTTTGATGTAAGACATTTATTTTAAAGTGAAAATGTATATATGTATTATATACACATGTATATATATACATATAGAAAGCCTTCAGTTATATTTCTTTGTTAATATCTTAGTGGTGCAGGTCCAAGTGTTTTAAATTTCTTCTTTGCATTTTATATTTTTTGTTTCCTACAGTGAAAGTATATTGCTTTTTATTTGAAGAATATAATTGACTATTATTAAGAATAAAATATTTTCAACATAAAACAACCCATAAACAAAATGAAAAGGTAAATGACAAACTGGGGAACGTATTTACAATAATGGCAACAAATAATAAAAAGCTCCTCTTCCTTCCCTTCCTTGAGGAGACCTGACTTTTCTAGAACCCATTGTCCTTTGATAATATAATAAATTTCAGATGTCAACAGGATGAAGTTAAAAAAAAAAAGAGAATCACATTCAATGCTGGAGGAAGGAGCACTGTGTAGAATAAAGCACTAAATTTGAAGTCAGAGCAATGTAAATTTTGTCCTAGTCCTTGATCTCTCTGATTTGTGATGCTTAGCAATCTTTTTATCATTGTTTTATAATTTTTTTAATAATGAATTTGAACCACATGTAAAATAAACAAGTTTTTTAAAATTTAATTTTATTGTTATTGTATTACATCCATCCCCTTATGCTTAGCAACTTTAAAGTTTATTTTATTTTTTTTTAATCAAGGGGAAAAACACTACATACACATCAAACAACATAAGCTGCATCTGTTTTATAAGAAGAAAATTTCAAATATATACATAAAATGTATTATTAAAACATTGTTAAAAAAAAAAAAAACCATGATTGTAAGGATATATCAAAAATTGATAATAGTTGTTTCAGGGCAAGGAAATGGGATACAGAGTTTGGTCCTGAGAAGGAAACTACTTTTGGTTGTGAATAATTTTATACTGATTGAGTCTTTTACTTAAAACATTTTTACTTTTGATATTATTTTAGATTTACACTATAAAAGAATGGCAAGAATGATAAGAGCTCGTTCACCAGGAGAGAAGAGTGTCAACCACTGAACCCCCAGGACAAGTATAGTTTAAAAGGACTTAAAAAAATAATACAAAAACATCTGCATTTGGACATCTAGGGGGAATAACAGGGAAAGTCAAAAGGTAAGATACCACAGAGTTTCAAGAGTAATATTCCATTTACACAAGCATCATAGAAAGCCTGAGGAACATTTGATTTCCTCAAGAATCTCTCTAGACCAAGAGCTGGTGCTGTGTGAGGTTGTTTGACTATTGTTATTCCTCCTGCCAAAGGCCCTGTTTCCTGCAGATCACCATCTGCAGAATCACAGTTGCTGAGATCTGGAAGGGACTCTAGAGATCTCACAGTAAAAGCCTAGCAGTCTCTGCCATCAGGATTTAGTTCTTCCCACCTCTGAGGTAGCTATGGTAGGTTGAGCTCTGTTCTCACTGGCTCCTAGCTTCAGTTTCCTCCACCCCTGGGGTTATAGGCTATCCAGCTTATTAACCAGCAGTCACAGACCGTGACCTCATTAAAAAGTTGTTAATGAAGCACACTGCTGTTCAGGGAGCACAGTCGACTGAGGCTCCCAGTGGCCTATCCTGAGGCCTGAAGGGACAGCTTAGGTGAATAGACAGAATTGGATCTGAGGGGAGGGCTAATGAACTCAGGCCACAGAGTTATACCTCTGAACTCATTTTGGCAATTAGGCCAGCTTTGAAGCTCAAGTCCCTGCTGGCTGCGGGCTTCCAGAAGTGGCTGCCATCCGGAGCAGTGGTAATTTTCCTCTGAGCTCTCAACTCAGCTTAACACCTGCTACACCAGCCTGTTTTGATAGAGGACTTCAATTCTGAGATTAAGAAATAATTCTGTGTTCCCTGAGTTTGTGAAAAATTGTACGAGCCTTTTACTGGTCTCTATCCCACAGGCTTTGTCCCTTTGCAATTGCAATCCACTCTTCCCACATATAGCTGACTGTTACTGCATACTGAGGCGAGTAGAGTTTACCACCCCAAAATATGCCTTTTGGGATACTGATTATTTTACGATGGTTATTTTTAAGAAACAAAGACTCAGAACCTTTGGATGTTCGTTCCTAAACTGCCTAAAAGAATTTAGACAGAGAACCTGCTCCAGGAGGGGCACTATTATCAGAGATAACCAAAGTTTAATACAAACTAAGTGATAGACAGGAAGGAACCTAGCAAGGCCTGTTTGACCAAATCCTGTATTCATTTGTGAAAGATGGCCAGCAAAAATTTAGTTAGCAAACATTTGTTTTTCTATCTCTACATGAATTGCGTTTATGTCCTTTGAAGTTCCAAACCACGACCTCCTTTTCCTTAGCTCAAGGCGTCATGTAAACCTTATCTACCCTATCTGTCTTGGGTCTCAGATTCTTATGGAACCTCTGTGTATAGTTATATTAATCTATCTCATGTTAATTTATTAGGCTAGTCAGAAGGTAGAAAAAATTTAATATTCCTCTCCTTATAACCTTTTGATAGAAATAATTCACAAAATAAGATTCAAGTCCTTAGCATAGACTATTTGACTCCTGCGCATCTTTCTGCTCTAGTCTCCTCCAGACTTCTCTCTCATGTTATCATTTTTATCATTATTACCACTACTATCCTCATCATCATTAACATTATGATAGTGCTTCTTATGTCTTTGGTAATAACCTTACATATATTAATTCATTTCAACTTTGCATTAGCACAATGTAATAGATGCTATGACTATCTCCATTTTATAGATATAGTAAAACTTGTCCAATATCTTACAGCTATTCAGAACGACGGAGCCAGAGTTACAACGCTGGCATTTTAGAGCCAATAAATTGGCTGCCCCCTCAGTAACTGCTGACACCAGTGACTACTGGTGCCCCTCAAAGATATCTTAGTTTGCTGGCAAGAATTTAATAACGTCTCTGTCCTCAGAGCCAACTCCCCAGAGCCATCTGCAGAAAGTCCATTCAACTCCCTCCTCCTTTATCCCCGTTAAAAGCCCTGCCTTACTATTGTTCAAGGCTGATGCCACTTTTGGTCTCAGCCCACCTGTTGCAGCAGGCCAAATAAACCTTTTAAATTCTCAGCCTGTTTTCCTGTTGTTTCTCTTCTCTCTTTCTCTGCCAGACCTAACATTTGGTCCTGAAACCTGAGAGAGTAAGAAGGAGTGGCTAAGAAGTCAGCACCTGCCTTCCTTTGCCTTACATCACACTGGCAAAATTTACTGGGTAAGGAGCTTGGCTGTCCCCACAGCACTCTCTTTCCATTCCGTACCATGTACCGTTTCAGTACCCAAGACAGCTCCATCTGACAATCCCAGCACTAGGTGAGGGTCACTTCCTGGTCCAGGACCCTTGGAACTGAGGACAGTGGGGTGCTTTCCCTATTCTTTCTCCCAAGCCCCCATCCAGCTTAAGGACCTCTTGAGTGGAACACCTCCAGTGAATCGCCTTTGGCTGGGAGAGGATCTCCTGACTCCTTATTGATCATAGGGAGTGAGATACTCCCCTCTGTGAGATACTCCCCTAGGATGTCGCCTTAGAAACTTAAAAGATATTAACAAAGAACGCAGGCCTAAGTAATTAATCATCTTCTGTAATACGGCTTGGACACAGTACAAATCTTGACTGACTTTGATAATTATCGTTGCTGTCTGGGCAAATGCAGCGTGATTCCATTTGTACAGGCCTTTCTAGAGCACAGACATCCTGCTCTTGCCTTTTCCTAAGTTACCTAACTTGTCTGTAACCGTTTCCCCTCTGACTCTCAAGGCCCCTTCAGATCCTGTGGAGGACTGCCTCCTCTCTGTCCCTTCTGTCCCCCTCCTCCATATGTGGTCCTGGCAGAACGGGCTGCAGCTGCTCCTCCACCTAAGGGGGATCTCTCTCCCTCCCCTGACTCAGCATCGAAAGACCATCCCCCTCCTCTCTGCAGAACACAGAGGAGACCTCAACTTTGTCCTTCCCCTCTCGAGAGGCAAACTCTGACTTTCTAATTACTAGCTTCTGCTCTGAAAGAGTCCCATAAACCTAACCCATCAAAAGACAAAAGTCAGACCACCCCCTCCAGGAGACTGCGTTAAGTACCGCGAGCCTGTACATCAGGCTAAATGGAGCCCAAACCCTCCACCTCCCACAACCCCCTGCCCTCTGTGTAAGCAGCTGGGGCATTGGAAGGCTGACTGCCACTGGGCCTCTCAAGGCCAGGGGATTCAGTTTTCCAATCAGACCAAGCCTTAGGCTTTGACCTCCTGAACTTCTGAGACTTGCCACTGAGGACTGAAAATGCCCCCAAACCATATGGGCCCCAAGCCTATCTCCAGGACAAAATGGTGGGTAATTCTTTTAGTAGCAGAACATTACATTGCAGGATTGCATATGTTGCAGAGCATCTGAGCATGTTGCAGAGGGTTCATGTAAGCCATAGATGATCTGTGTAAGTCGAAGAAGGATTGTGAAAGGAAGGTGAAAGAAGGACTAAAGGAAAGAGGTTACATACTGTGGGAAGGAAGGACATTGGAGTAGGTAACTCAAAACGGGAAATGGGAATGGAAAAAAGAAATCAGAAAGAATAGGAGCTAAGTCCTTCAAACACTGTAACTTCTAGACTTAGGGGCTACTAGGTCGTGGGAACAATAGCGTAATTAACTAGCTACTCAAACTCATTACTGGTTGCAAAAACTGGTTGCAGAAACAGCCTGGTGCCTGCCTTCCCACGCTAGGGCAGAACAGCCTGCTTCCTAGCCCACCTACCCACACTGGTATTTTTACAGAGATAGCTTTGTCTCTCTTCCTTAGCTGCTGAGGCAGGTGGAATACATGCTCTGTTAAATGAGACGTGCTGTTTTCATATCAACACTCGTGGGCTGGTTATAGAAAATTTAAAAGTTTCAGAAGGAAATATTGACATCATAAAACATGCAGGAATAAATGCTGTCAGTGACCCCTCCTTGCTCAAGACCTTATTCTCCTATTTCTCTTCTCCCCTCTGAGCCATGCGAATACCCTTAACAACCCCAATAATAATAACAATCTGCTTTTTTTTTTTTTTTTTCTCTTAGTAGGTTCCTGTCTCCTATGCCTCCTAATAAGTTTTGTCCACAGGACATTACAGGCTGCCATAAATCAAGCGGTCAGTGACATGCTCCTACTCCACACCCTTACCTATCGACCAATATCTCAAGAAGAAATATATCCTAGCTCTACGTCCTAATCTCAGCTTGAAGAAGTTTTGGAAGAATAGATATTAGGCCCAACTCTTCAGAATCAAGAGAACAAAGGCAGGAATTTTAGACATAAGACCTGGGTTTCAGGAATTTTGGTATAATTTTAGCAAGCCCCCCCAAAATCTGCTGCCCCCACAGTAACCGCCAATGCCAGTGACTGCCTACGCCTTTCAAAGACATCTTAGCCTGCTAGCAAGGGTTTAGTAACTTTTCTGCTTTAGTAACTTCTCTGTCCTCAGAGCCAACTCCCCTAGAGCCATCTGCAGAGAGTTCATTCAACTCCTTCCCCCTCTATTCCCTTTAACCCTGCCTTATTATTTATTGTTCATTGCTGATGCCATTTTTGGTCTTGACCACCTGTTGCAGCTAAACAAATAAATCTTTCAAACTCATGGCCTGTTCTGTCATTTCTCCTCTCACTCTGCCAGACCTAATACCAACTCCTGCTTACATTGGTTTTCTCTTATTGTTTGATTTGCTATAAATTCCTTTTTTTTTTTTTTTTTTTTTTTTTTTTTTTTTTTTTTTTTTTTTTTTTTTTTTTTTTTTAGTTTTTATTCATTATCTTTAGAGAGAGAAGGGCAGGGAAGAAGGAACAAAGGGAGAGAAACATTAATGTATGGTTGCCTTTCACCTGCCTCCAGCTACTGACTTGGCTGGAGACCTGGCTTGCAACCTGGTTATGTGCCCTGACTGGGAATTGAACTGGTGACCTCTGGGTTCACAGGTGGTGCTTATCCACTGAGCCATCAGTCAGGGCTTAAATTTTTAATTATTTTATAAAAGTCCTTATTGCTTCTTTCTGATCACTTTGTGTTCATCTTTCTCTTCTATTTCTAATCTTTCAGGTGAAATATTGGGATATTTGTTTGAGACCTTTTTTTTTTTCCTTAACTATACAATCAATTTTTACCTCCCTTGTCCTTATTCACATTTCAACCAAATAAAGCTTCATCTGGTTTTGGTATCAGAGTAATACTGACCTCACTGAGTGAGTTGGCAAGTGTTTGTCTTTATATTTATTGAATGGGTTTGAAAATAATTGGTATCCATTATTTTTTAAGTGTTTGTTGGAATTTTGCAGTGAGGGCATTTGGTCATGGACTTTTGTTAGTTGAAAAGTTTTTGCTTAGTGGTTCAATCTTCTAATTAGTTATTGGTCTGTTAAAATTTTCTGTTTCTTCATGCTTCAGTCTTGGTAGATTCATGGTGATAGGAAGCCAGACCATTGGGTAGTAGCTTTTTTGTTTGTTTTGTTTATTTACTTTTTTATTTTATTTTATTGTTGTTTTATTACATCCATCCCTTTTTTCCTCCCCTCTGCCCCTTTCCCCACCACCCATTCTCCACAAAGTCAATCCCATTTGTTGTCCATGTCCATGGTTCTTCCATACTCATTCCTTGACTAAACTGCTCCCCTTCTTTGCCTCCTCCTAACCCCTACCTCCTCCCCACTCCCCACTGCCCACTGGAGATCTAGTCATTGTATTGATGTATCTGGTTCTATTTTGCTTATTTGTTTGTTTGGTAGTAGCTTTTTTAAAAATTAAATTTAATTGTTGTATTACATCCATCCCCTTTTTACTCCCTTCTGTCTCCTTCCCCACCCACCGGCTCCCCCACAAAGTCAATCCCACTTGCTGTCCATGTCCATGGTTCTTCCATACTAGTTTCTTGACTAAACTGCTCCCCTTCTTTGCCTTTTTCTCCCCCTTCTCCCCACCCCCACTTCCACCTGTCCACTGAAGGTCTATTCACTGTATTCATGTATCTGGTTCTGTTTTGCTTGTTGTTTGTTTTGTTCATTATTATCCTGTGATGGGTGATATCATATGGTATTTGTCTTTCACTGACTGGCTTATTTCACTGGAGAGTATTATGCTTGGTAGTAGCTTTTTAAAATGCAAATACAACTCTTTCAGGGGAAGACTGGGAGATGAGTGTTTTATTCTGCCCCTTCTGCATTGAGCCCTAGTATGATAGCCAGTTGAGAGCATTTTATTTGTGTGTTACCATCCTGTTGAGTTTGTGAACAGAAAGCCCACTGCCTGCCAGAGTCAGGCTATTGAGAAGTATGTCCTCTCATGACAGTCATAAAAGCTCCAAACAAGCACTCAAAGTTTCTTTATTAGAGGCACTGGTGACCTGGGATGGAGCAGAGAGAGAAGGCTAAAATGACACCCACTGGCCAACCAAACCTCTGCAAGAAGACCATATAGCTGGCACGTAGATGTATGCTTAATTAGAAAGCTGCCCTTAAGGCCATCACTATGAAAATAAACTAAATGTTTTTATTTGTTTGCTTGTTTGTTTGTTTGTTTGTTCAACTTACAGAAAGACTGGGAGCCTTGGTATGCTGCCTTTTGCTGCTGCATCCTGTGGTATGGGCAGTAAAGAACTGTTTCTCCATTTGTTATAGTCCTATGGGACCCACCACATAAACCTCACTGGCTGCCAGACTGGTGATCAAGAGGTGTCTCTTGGCTGGCAGCCACACAAAACGTGGTGCCAGCTGAGTACACAAGCTCCCTTCTGGGAGACACCTGTCACTTTGAGCAAGGAAGAGGAAGAGCAAAAAGATGGTGGCTTTTAGCCTGGAAGAGTATTTCAGCAGGCTCCTAGATGTGTGTTAAATTAGAGGTCTATCTCTCAGGCTGAGGCTTTAAGATAAACAAATTGGTCTGTTTTAGAGAAAGTCTGAGCATTTTTATAGTAGGCTGCTTCTGTGGTGGGCTCAGATGTGAGTCCGTCTTCCAGAGAACTTTAAGTTCAGTTTTTCTGATTGCTATATCCTTGTGGACACAAGTCCCATTGGCTCTCAAAGCTAGATGTTTTTTGAAGGGGGGCTTGTCTCTCAGGTGCAGAGTTGAAAACTGGGATGCAAGAGGTGGGGTTCAAACCCCTCACTCCCCAGGGAGAAGCTTGAGGTGGTGAGTTTCCTCCCTATTGTGGGTTTGTCATGTTGGGGGTGGGGTTTATGGTGACTTTGTGTCTCAGCCTCTCCCACCCATTGTGATGTGGTTTTTTCTCATTTTCCCAATGCATAGGAGTAGCTTTTCTAGTTTTGGGGTTTCTTTCAGAGGACATTTTTTCATATGTAGCTACAGATTTGGTGTGTCTGTGGGAAAAGGTGAGCTGAGGATCTTCCCATTTTTCCATGCTTCTCTTTCTCTAGATTCAATTGGAGATATTGTCACTGTCATCAGTTGAAGAGTGGCATCTTTGTTATTTTCTCTCTGAGCCACTTTGTCCAAATGAAAAAATTCTTGGAGATTTGTTACAGAAGTATTTCACATCTCTTGCCAGTGGAAATCATGTTCTTTCATGGAGTCTTTTTGTTAAACATTCCTCCTATTTTTCAAAAATATATTTAATAATCTAATTTTTCTTTATTTTTTCCTATAAAGATTTCTCTTTTTTCAAACACTGATACTTCTATAAAATTTATACTTAACATCTGGAGATAACTATATCAGCATTTTATTTTTTAATTTGTAGTATTATAAAATAATATGTATGTAGCAAAGTCACAATTTAATAGGAGTTGATTTTTAAACTGATGAAATTTCATAACAATTACTATAATGTAATTAGGTAATCATTATATAGGTGATCTTTATGTCTATAAAACTTACTCTGTGTATTATTATCAGCATACATTTTATTTATGCATATTTAAATTTTTACTAGACACTTTCACTGATTCTGTTTACAAACACAACTAAACCCTGGAATTTCAGGAAAAAAAAAAATATATATATAGAGAGAGAAAGGAATCTAACTAGGAACTAGGATCTTTATATCTTCATGGCCCAAGGAATAAAATAGTAGTGAATTCCTTGGGTTTGCTTTTGGCTTCATATACCTCAGACCTAATATTGAAGAAGCCAGAAATCTGGACATGTTAACTATAGATACAAACAATAAAGCCCTAAGCAAAGTGTGCTCCCTCTTGCCAAATGACTGGAAAAGGGACAACCTTGGAAGGCAAAATGTTTTAGGCAACAACTGCTTTACTTCAGCCAAACTCAAATTAAAAGAAAAAAAAAAATTGTGGTCCTATCCCTACTCACACCAGCAATGGATTAGTCGGGAGTCCAGACTTCCATCTTCACCAGGCTGGTTAAAGGGCCAGGATTTTTTTTTTCTCCTGGAAAGTGGTAAACGCCACTGTCCCACTGCCACCAGGTGTCAGTAAAGAGCTCGGATTTCCTCCCCGCATCCAGCAGCAGCAGTAAGGTGCCTTGCTTGGCGGAGGGTCAGGACTTAGCCCACCATCCAGCACTTAAGAGGCTGCCCATTGTGGTGCCAGTAGAGGCCACTTGGTGAGCAGTAGCTATCACTCTTACTCCTCCCAGGAAGGAATCAGTAGAGCAACAGGGAGCTGTAATTGATCCCTGCCCAGCAGCAACGAAAAGCTTGACATTTGGATGCCAATGGAAAGTGATAAATCTAGACTTTTTCATGCACCTAGTAGCGACAAGGCTGTGTCCCTCCCATTCATATAGGAGAAATGTCAAAGAAAACCAGTTAAAGTAGAAGGGTTAAGAGCCAAGTCTTATAAGAGAATATCCAATATATTCTGATTCCAACAGAAAATTACTCATAATAACCAAGAAACAGGAAGATCTCAAACTGAAAGATAGAAAACAATCAAGAGATGCCAATACTGAGGTTACAGAAATGTCAGAATTATGGGTAAAGATTTTAAAGTGGACATCTTAAAGAAAAATTATAAACACACTTAAAAAGAAAAAATTGAAGGTCTCAGTAAAGAAATAGAATGTATAAAGAAGATGCAAATGAAAATTATGGAATGTAAAATAAGGAAATAAAAATGTTGAGTGGATGGGTTCAACATTAGAATAGAGGGATGGTGAGACTATCACAAAAGATCTTAACATTCAGGTTATCAGAGCCCAGTAAGGAAAGGAGCAAGATAATGGGTCTGAAAGAGTACTCAGAAAAGTAATGGCTAAAAATCCCCAAATGTGGCAAAAAACAGATCTATAGATTTAAGAAGCTGAGTGGATCTTAAATAGGATAAGCCTAATGAAATCCACAAGATATTTCAGAATAAATTACTGAAAATTGAATATAAGTTAAAAACCTTGCCCTGGCTGGTGGCTCAGCAGATAGGTGCTGGCCAGTGAACCCAAAGATCGCTGGTTCGATTCCCAGCCAGGGCACATAATCAGGTTGCAAGCCAGGTCTCCAGCCAGGTCTATAGCTGGAGGCAGGTGAAAGGCAGCCATACATTGATGTTTCTCTCCCTTTCTTCCTCCCTTCCTATCCTTCTCTCTGAAAAGAATGAATAAAATCTTAAAAAACAAAACAAAACAAAACCTTGGAGCACAACAAAGGTCAATGCTATTTTTCTTAATTTTTTAGTTTGTTTATCTATTTTTAGATAGAAGAGAAGGGTGGGAGAAAGAGAGGGAGAGAAATGTTGATGGTTACCTCTCAAATGCTTCTGGACTGGGGACTAAACCTGCAACCCAGGTATGTGCTGTGACAGAATCTAACCCATGATATTTCACTTGCTGGACTATGCCCAATCAACTGAATCACACTGGTCAGGGCCAGCACACTACTTTTCAAGCACTGAAGAAAAGTAGTCAACTCTGAATTCAATATCTAGTAAAAATATCTTTCAGGAATGAAGAAGAAATCTAGCTATTCTCAGATGAAGAGAAACAAAGAGAATGTGTTATCAGAAGACATACCCTTAAATCATGGCTATAGAAAATTCTCTAAACTGAAAGGAAATGATAAAAGAAGTTTATAACAATAGCAAGGAAGGAAGAACCCAGAAAATAAAAGCATGGGTAAACATAAAAGGCATTTTTTTTCTCTTCTATTTTCCTTTTAAAAATTGAGATATAATTGACATATAACATTCTGTAAGTTTAAGGTGTACAACTTATTGATTTAATACATTTATATATTGCAATGTGATTACCACCATGGTGTCAGCTAACACCTCCATCACATCACATAAATTACAATATTCAAGACTATATAATTTATGGTAGCATAGGCACATAGATCAATGAAACAGAATAAAGAAACTAAAATTAAATCCATAGATATATGGTCACTGATTTTGGGGGGAAAAAGTGCAAAAATAATTCAATGGAGGAAAGAAAGCCTTTTTAACAAATAGTGCTGGAACATTTGAGTATGCATGGAGGAAAAAGAATTAATCTTGATCTAAGTCTCACCTTATACAAAAATTAACCCAAGATGAATCAAGGTCTTGCATGTAAAAAACTTTGATAGAAAAACATAAGAGAAAATTTGTGGGGACCTATGGCTAGACAATAATGTTCTTAGAATTCACACCCAAAAAGTCCATCAAAGAAAACATTAATAAATTAAACTTGAACAAAACTGAAAATTTATGCTCTGTGTAAGGCTCTGTTAAGAGGTTCAAAGGAGAATCTACAGGCTGGGGTAATATATTTGCAAACCATATATAATAAGGCTCTGAAACATATTTTAAAACTCTCAAAATATCAGTTAAAAAAACAATGACAACCCAAGTATAAAATGGGTAAAACAGAGACATTTCATTGGAGTAATATACAGGAAGCAAATAAATACTACATGAAAAGATGTTTAATTTCATAGCCATTAGGTAAAGACAAATTAAGCCACAATAAGGCACCACTACACATCTATCAAAAAGACTAAAATAAGAAATAGTGAAAAAACCAAATAATGGCAAAAAGATAAGAAACTAAATCAAATACATTTGTGGTGGTAATGTAAAATGTTATATCCACTCCAGAAATGAGTTTGAAAGTTTCTTTTAAACATTAAGCATGTAATTGACATATGACTCAGCAATTGCACTTCTCTATATTTATCCCAGAGAAATCAAAATTTATATTCACATGAAAAGCTGTACATAATGTGTGGGGGACTGCTTTGTGTCATTTTGGAAACTGTAGCATCCACGCAAGCCAGGCCTGGAAAACAGGACTGTGAGACTTGATCAAAAACAGGAAGTGGGCAGCAGACATAATCCAATGGCCCCCAAAGAGGATTCCATGTGAATCAGGCCTAAGAATGTAATGCATGCTTTGAAGCCTGCTCTGCTCTGAGTATGCTCTGATCTTAATTCATGGGTGTTTGAGTTAAGGCACAGAATCAACTCCTGAACTAGTTTTATCAATGCTCTGGTGCCAGCAAGTCTGACCATCTGTGACCAGATACTGCTCTCTGTGTTACTTTAATCTTATGTCTTATCCTTCCTAAACACTGATTGGCTTATGACAAACATCTGCACTCTGCTTTCTGCACCTACTCACCCTAAAAAAAGCTGTGTTGAGAAAGGGGACAGGGTGCATTCTCCCCTAGAGAGAGCAGCCATTTTTTCTCTCTCCAGATACTTTGAGTCTGGGTAAGTTTGTTCGATCTGCAATCAGGGGACTCTGTGGGACAGGGATCCCACATAATAATGTTTATAACAGCTTTATTTGTAATAGCCTAAACTGGAAACAACTCAGATGTCCTGATTCAACTGGTGCATGTTGAAACAAACTGAGGTACATCCACAGTGTGTAATACTATTCAATAATAGTGTGAACTACTGATACACACAAGAATCTGAATAAATCTCCAGGAAATTATGCTATGTGAAAAAAGCCAATTGCAAATGATTCCACATGTATAGTATTTCAGAAATGACAAATTATAGAAATAAAAAACAGCTAGTAGTCACTGAGGCTTAATGAAAGAATAGGGGCAGGGTAGAAATGGGTCTTCCTATAAAAGGACAAAATGAGGAGTCTGTATCCTGCCTGTATTGTCATTACCCTGTTTGTGATGAAGGGCAATAGGAAACCCCAAAGTGTACATGGAATGTTTCTGTACTATTTTGTACAATGACCTAACAGCTTTTAGTTTAGTACTCTTATTTTTCATGAATGCAATCATACATGCAAGCTGTGCTGTGGCACAGTGTATGCAAGGGGCTGACTATGCAGATGACTGTGGGCAGGTTAAGAGACTTTCGACTAAGACGGAAGTGTAGGTAAACATGCTTCTCTTGCACGCACAACTACAGCAAAAGTTACAACTAAACTACAAAACAAACATCACCCAGATTCTTCAGAAAATCCACTTGTATGCAAGTCCAACAACCAAGGATTTAAAGAAGCCCCATTCATCCAGATGGGTACCTTTCTACAGAAGGCCATACTACAAAGACAGGGAGTCAAAGCAGCTCTACCCAATACCCAGAAACAAGCACTGGAAAGCTGCCAAATTGAGGAGACAAAGAAATATGGCCCAAATGAAAGAACAGAACAAAACTCCAGGAAAAGAACTAAATGAAATAGAGATTAGCAACCTATCAGATGCTGAGTTCAAAACATTGGTTTATCAGGATGCTCAAAGAAATCACTGGGACCCTGGCTGGAGGCACAGTGGATAAGGCGCCAGCCTGCAAACTCTAGGTCGCTGGTTTGATTCCCAGCCAGGGCATATAACCAGGTTGCAAGCCAGGTCCATAGCTGGAGGCAGATGAAAGGCAACCATACATTGATGTCTCTTTCCTTCTCTGCCTCTCTCCCTTAACCCCTCTCTAAAAATAATAAATACAATCTTAAAAAAAAAAAAATCACTGGGTACTGCAACAGCTTAAAAATTACCCAGGAAGAAATGAAGGATGCATAAAGTGAAGTAAAGAAAAATCCACAGGGAACCAGCAGTGGAGGGGATGAAGCTGAGATTCAAATAAACAATTTGGAACATAAGGAAGAAAAAAAGGACTCAATCAGAACAGCAAGAAGAGAAAAGAATTCAAGAAAACAAGGATAGGCTTAGGAACATCTGAGACACCTCAAAATATAACAACATCTGAATCAGAGGGGTGCCAAAAGGAGAAGAAGAAGAGCAAGAAACTGGAAACTTATTTGAAAAGATAATGAAAGAAAACTTCCCTAATTTGGTGAAGGAAATAGACATACATGTCTAGGAAGCACTAGTAGACCCAAACAAATTGGACCCAAAGAGGACCACACAAAGACACATCATGATTAAAATGCCAAAGGTTAAAGATAAAGAGAGAATCTCCAGCCCTGGCTAGTGGCACAGTGGATAAGGTGCCGGCCTGCGAACCCAAAAGTCGCTGGTTCGATTCCCAGCCAGGGCAACATAACCAGGTTGCAAACCAGGTCTCCAGCCAACTCTGTAGCTGGAGGCAGGTGAAAGGCAACCATACATTGATATCTCTTTCCTCTCTGCCTCTCTCCCTCCCTGTCTCTCTGAAAAATAATAAATTAAAAAAATCTTTAAAAAAAAAAAAAAAGATAAAGAGAGAATCTTAAAAGCAGCAACAGAAAAAGAGAGTTACCCACAAAGGAGTTCCCATGAGACTGTCAGCTGATTTCTCAAAAGAAACATTGCAGGCAAGAAGGGACTGGAAAGAAATATTCCAAGTGATGAAAAGCAAGGACCTACAACCAAGATTACTCTGCCCAGCAAAGCTATCCTTTAGAATGGAAGAGCAGATAAAGTGCCTCCCAGACAAGGTAGAGCTAAAGGAGTTCATCATCACCAAGCCATTGTTATATGAAATATTAAAGGGAATTATATAAGAAAAAGAAGATCAAAACTATGAACATTAACACCCTGGCTGGTAGCACAGTGGATAAGGTGCCAGCCTGCAAACCCAAAGGTCACTGGTTCGATTCCCCAGCCAGGGCACATAACCAGGTTGCAAGCCAGGACTCCAGCCAGGTCTGTGGCTGGAGGCAGGTGAAAGGCAGCCATACATTGATGTCTCTCTCCCTCTCTGCCTCTCTCCCTTCCTCTCTCTCTGAAAATAATAAATAAAATTAAAAAAATAAACTATGAACATTAAAATGGCAACAAATGCACAACTATCAACTGAATCCAAGAACAAACTAAGCAAACAAGCAGAACAGGGACAGAATCTTAGGTATGGATGGAGATCATTTGGAGGGTTATCAGCTGCGAGTGGGAGGAGGAAGCAGGAGAATGAGGGAAAAGGTGCAGGGATTAAGAAGGATAATTGGTAGGTACAAAATAGACAGGGGGATTTTAACAACAGTATAGGAAATGGAGTAGCCAAAGGATTTATATGCATGACCCATGGACATGATCTAAGGTTGGGGAATGCTGGAGGGAATGGGGGTACTGGGCAAAGGGGAGCAAAGGGGGGAAACATTGGGACAACTGTAATAGCAAAATCAATAAAATATTTTTTAAAATCATATATGCAAATAATATTTTTGCATCTATCTTTTCAATATTTATTACTCCCTTTTTCATGTATTATGTTACCAAAAACTGTTTAAGCAACATGAAAGAAACAGTGGGGATAAAGAATATTTTTGCCACCTTTTATCTTAATAAAAACATATCCAGTATTTCCCCATTTTATATACACTTGATTTTAAACAGATAGTTATTCCATGAGCCTTTATCTGCAATTCCAAAACCCAAGCAACTTTGGAAATTAAACATTTTTTCCTAAATTTGGGGCCTAACCTCACTAGATCACAAAATCTGTTATGAACTGACCTGAGACTCTTTATTGCCTTTATTTATTCCACATTATAAAAAATAGTCATAGGTTTTGCAATACAGAGAGACATTCACACGTTAAGATTATAGAATTCTTCTAGATTATAGAATTCTCCTTCCAAACTTTCTGGAGGTAATAGGAAACCATGATGTATGCAGCGGGTCGCCTTTCTAAAATCTGAAAATTTCTCTTTCCCATGGCCATTCTCCTTCAGAGAAGTGGGGCTGTAGGCAGCAGCGATGGCGCCCAGCCAAAATGGCATAATTCTAAAGTCCCACTTCCACCAGGACTGGCAGTGGCGCATTGCCAAGTGGTTTCACCAGCCTGCGAGAAAGATCTGCAGATGCAAGGCCAGGCAAGCCAAGCCAGTCGCCCAGTGCCCTGCGTCTGGAGCCCCCTCTCTCCACCCCCACATAGCGAGATGCCGCAAGGTGAGGTACCACACCAAAGTGCTCTTCAGCAGGGGCTTCAGCTGGGAGGAGTTACAGGCAGCCGGCCTGCACAAAAAGGTGGTCAGGACCATTGGGATCTCAGTGGATCCAAACAGGTGGAAAAAGTCCGCTGAGTCCCTGCAGGCCAAAGTGCAGTGGTTGAAGGAATTATCACTCCAAGTTTCTCCTCTCCCCGAGGAAGCCCTGGGCCCCTAAGAAGGAAGATAACTCTGAAATTGGCTATCCAGATGACAGGACCAGTCATGCCCATACACAATGTCTGCAAGAAGGAGAAAGCCAGGGTCATCACGGAGGAGAAGAACTTCCAGGCCTTTGCCAGTCTTCCCATGACCTGCGCCTAATTCTCAGCTCTTTGGCATCCAGGCAAAAGGAGCTAAGGAAGCTGCAGAAAAGGTCATTAAAAAGAAAAAATAAAGTGCTATTGGCAACTTGTGGTAAGAAATACATACATGCATACATAAAATCTGAAAATTCCAAGTGCCTTATTTTTTTGGAGAAAGGAATTTGGACTTTTTTTTTTTTTTTTTTTTTAACTTTAAGGATGTATTTCCTCTATCCTCAAGGGCATTTATCAAATGGATTAAACAGTATATATATTGAAATGATAATGGCTCATTTTATTTAGCCTATTGAGTGATCTGTTGACTGATAATAGTCACCAAAAGCAAACTGACATCAACCTCAATAAATCTCAACTTTTGTAAACATTCCTTATTTAAACAGTACTACCACATCAACCTAATCAATGCCATATCAATCAGCTGCTTACTTTAGCAGTTTTTCAACAGTATAGAATGCCCATAATACTTATGTCTATATATATACTTCTTTATTCAAAGTGGGGTTTACTACAATGTCTTTGGTACATGGTTTTACTCAAAATTAGGTTTTTATTTTAAGGGCCTTTGCAGATATTCTTTTAAGCTCTAGCCCTCCTACTGCTGCATCATTTTCTCTGGCTTGGTTACTTCCCCATACTTCCTAAGTGTATTTCCATTTCTGAAGGACTAAATTCTTATCACGAGATTGGTGAAACTTACAAACAGTGCAATGATCCAGACAATAACTATCCAATCATTCTTATTTTGTTCTGATTATTTAAAATGAGAACTGTTTTCTCCCAATTACTTATGAGAATTCCTCTTACACTCAGAATATCAAAGGTTCTTCTCTAATGTCTCCAAATAATCTCACAAATAGTTCCTATCCAGTCTCAACAGACTCAAATTCAACAAATATTTCTTGAACACCAGCTAACATTTATTGAGAAATAATCTATTGCAGGTGCTTATCTAAGAAACTTTCATCTATATATTCACTACTCTGCACAATTCTGTGAGATAGGGATTAAAATCATTCCCATTTTACAGATAAGACAAGGGAGGCACACAATTTAAATAATTTTCCCAGCATCACATAGTTGAACACAAGCAGCATAACTGTGAAGCCCACAGTATTAACCTCTGCTTAAGACCGCTTACTATGGATTGAATACTGTGCCAAACTTTTCACAAACTTTGTTTTATTTAATCCTCAAAACACCTGTAATAATCATATATATTATTTTATGGAAAATAAACTAATATGTAACAAAATGCTAAATTAAACAAAATATAAATTACAAACATAAAACTAAAACCCAGAAAACCTAACTCTTCAGTTCAGTGGTCCTCCAATGACATCATGGAATTAAGAGATATGACCCACATGGGTTCAGAAGATAAAGGAGGAAATAGTCTAGTACTGTTTAACCTCCATCATATTGCAAGCACTTCATATAGCTTATAACATTTACTCCTCTCAACAGCTCTGTGAGGTATATTAATCCCATTTGATAAACTATGAATCTAAAGTTCAAAAAGGTTAAATAAATTGCCCAAGATTAAATGATTAAGCTAGGATATAAAGCCAGATTACCCTGGTCCAAAGCCAAAAGCTTTCCTTTGAGTAGGAATGAGGCATGATAGAAAGGAATGCAGACTAACAAGGAAGGAGATGGCAAGGGAGATCACAAGGTTATTGTGGCACTCTCTCCTTCATGTAGCTTTCCTATTAAACTTCTCTTTTCTAACTTTCCCAAGCATACCCTTTCCAGAAGACTCTGTCTGCCCCAGTCTCTATTTTGCTGTTGTATCTAGTTTGGTCTCTTGGGCTCCAGCTTCAGGGCCATCCCAAAGCATTAAAAAAGGAGAGAAAAATAGGGACTACAGGAGCGAGGTGCAAGATAAAAGACTCTTCCCTGCTTGGCAGCATTCTTTGATCATGGCAGGAAGAGGAGGTGAAATCTCTGCAGCACCTTTTTTCAACCTGAGGCTTTAACTTTCTCTTGTATACGCTCTTTAAGTCTTTTTTTCTAACCAAGCTGGTCACTTAGGAGGACCCTGAATCAAAGATATCAGAATAAAGTGAGTAGATTCCATTACTGGCTGCATGGCTCTTCAAGTGGTCAGCTCTCTTATGTTTACTTTCTGTCCAATACATTCATTTTCTTATTCTTCTCCACACCTAATAAAACCCAACCCTCTATCAACATTTTTCTTTGTATCCTCATCTAGGGATATTTTTTATTGCTTTTTTTGGAGAAAGAGAGGAAGGGAGAAAGAGAAATAATGCTGTGAGAAACATTGGCTGGTTGACTCCTGTATGCATGCAGACCAGAGAGAGTATGCACCTGGTCAGGGGATCAAACCCACAACCTAGGTAGGTGCCTTGACTGAAGATGGAACCCTGGGTTACAGGATGGTACTCCAACCAACTGAGCCATACTGGCTAGGGTTCAGCATTTTTCATATCTGACCCATTCTATTGATATGTAGGCCAGTATCACTTAAAAAAAAAAATCTTTTCTATTTACAGCTGGTTTCTTTATTCATCCCCTTCTTGCCACCCTACCCCTTTTATGATCTCTCATTCTTAGTCTGTTGGGTTTTTTTTTTTTTTTTTTTTTGCATTATACTTATCTTTACCTAATCTTCTGTCATTGGATCTATTGTCTATATAGCAGGTTTATTCTACCAAATATTCTACCAAATATTATCCATTTTGTCCACAGAAGATCCAATCTCTCTGAAAATAATCTAACTTCATCGTGTTTTATCTGGTCCCTGTTGATCTATTCACTCTTCTACATTTTATGTCTGTTTTCCTTACATATTATTCCAACTCTGTCAATTTTTTTTTTTGGTAATCCACTTAAATTCTTTACTTTTGATCACTTCCACACAACTCCTTTTTACATTCTACCTTCTTCATATTCTATTTTTATAATCTATTCATCTAACCTGCCTATAACATATCTTTCTCTGTTTTCCATCTATTCATGCTTCCATACAACCATTATAATGCCTTTAATAATCAGTTGCTAAAGCAGATCCTGTAATAGGAGCTATTGTCAAAAGGAAAGATATCTTTTATTTTAAAAAAAAAGGAGAGATAAAAATACTGGTAATTAATCTATATCTGTTAAAATATAGAACAGGAACTGTAATGAGAGGAACCCACCAACAGTGAAGAGGAAAGGAGGAAAAAAGACAGGTAATGACTGAATGAGGAGATGCCAATGAGCCAAGAAGGCTAACCAGGAGTTAGCTATGCAGCATGAATAAAGCTACAGAGGTAATACACATGCTGTATGCCAAGAGCTACAGGGTGTAAAATATAATGAAGGCTGTGATGAGAGATAAGGCTTTGGTGACAGTAATGACAGATTACATAAAGTACTTATACACCATGTTAAATAGCTTGAATATCATTGTGTAAGCAATATTTTACTACAAAAATGTTTTAAGTGGGGAATTAAAATGGTCAAAATTGATCTTTAGGGGAGAGACTATAGGCAGTGAGACCAAGTAGAAGTCCATGAGTGAAAGGCTAATTTTTTGGTCAAGTGTGCAGAGCATCAAATGTGAAGGTAGAATATATTGAAGAATAAGCAAAAAATGTCTAGGGTTAATAGGGTCCAATGCATGATGAATGGCATATGAAATAGGTATTGAGAAGAGCCAAGGCTAAGGTTACAAATGACAATTGCACTTTAGAGATTCCCATTTTTGAAGCTAGTACATAATGTAGGGATAGTTATGGCAGCTTAAACTTTCAAGGATGAGAAGATGAAGATGTGTTTTACCACTAGATTATGAGTTTTCTGAAGACTGAGCATATTTTTTATTTACATTTTTTTATACCACAACTTGTAGCCTGTGATCTGATACATAGTTGATCTATCATAAATTTTGAAATAAATAAATTGTAGGTGTGGATGAAAAGGATGGGAGTGATGGGAAATATAAGCCAGGGATATAGGTATTTTATAGTTGCACTGAAGTAATGTAGTATTAAGAGACATGCCAAGGCTTAAGTACTATGTAGTATTCAAGTACTAATCACAGAACATAAAGAAAATAAAAATTCAGATATAAAACTATTAGAAGCCCTCGCTGGTAGCCCAGTGGATAAGGTGCTGCCCTGCAAACCCAAAGGTCGATGGTTTGATTCCCCAGCCAGGGCACAAAACCAGGTTGCAAGCCAGGTCTGTGGCTTGAGGCAGGCGAAAGGCAACCATACATTGATGTCTCTCTCCCTCTCTCCCTTCCTTTCTCTCTGGAACTAATAAATAAAGTCTTTTTAAAAAATTAAGTTAAATTTAAAAACTATTAGAAGGTTTGATGTTTTTATATTCCATGTATAAATGAGATACACAGTATTTGTTTTTCTCTGTCTGGATTATTCACTTAGTAGAATGTCCTTAAGGACCATCCATGTCACTACAAATGGCAGGATTTCCTTCCTTTATACAGTATTTATACTATATAATACTGCTATATATATATATATATATATATTCACTTATATAGATAACTTTTAGTTATAGGATGAATAATTCTGGAGTGCACATTTTGCAATATACACTTGTATCAAATCACCATGTTGTACAACTTAAGTTTATACAATGTTATATGCCACTTATATATCAATAAAGCTGGAAAAATAAATTTCAGATTGAAGTCTGATGTGTGAGCACATTTGGCCTCTGCTAACCTCAGAAACAGACCTAAAACTTAAAAAAGGAAAGAATCTCCTGAGGAGAAATAGCACCCAGGTATTCAGCTAATTCTCTCCCCATTTTCTTTCCTAGTCTCTGTACTGCCTTCCAATGCTACATCACACAGAGGCAAGAGAACAATAGCCTTTTCTTTATATCAACTCCCAGGTGGAAATGTTGACATCAGATCCAGAGGTTTGAAGTTTGAAAAGGGCAAATTTTATTTTTGATACCAAGGTAAACAAAAGGAGCATAGTACTACTACATGCATACTTTTATATTGATCTTGATCCTATCAAAATAAGTGAACAAGGATGCCCACAGACTAGGTGGCATTAATGCCTTGGTAGCCCACATAGGTAAGCAAAACAAAACTTAACCCAGAGTCAATTGTAAAACTCATATCTGAGAAAACAAAATTTTAGAACAACTAATCAAAAGCAGCCAACTTGGTCTTCCCTAAGAAGGCAACCACTTAAGCAATGACCAGTCAAACAATGTCCTTGCTCTACTTCCTCATGTGCTCTATAAAAGCCTTGCCCCTAGCTTCTGTCAGGGGAGGGCACCTAACTACTTTTAGTTTGGCACTGCCTGGTTTGAGTTGATGTTTGACTCAAATGAACACTTGAAAAGTTTAAGGTGCCTCAGGATAACTTTCTTTTTAAAGATTTTATTTATTATTTCTAGAAAAGGGGAAGGGAGAGAGGGAGAGAGGCAGAGAGGCAGAGAGAGAGAGAGAAAGAGAGAGAGACATTAGTGTATTGTTGCCTTTCACCTGACTCCAGCTACAGAGCTGGCTGGAGACCTGGCTTGCAATCTGGTTATGTGCCTGGGCTGGGAATTGAACCCGTGACCTTTGGATTTGCAGGCCAGTGCCTTAGCCATTGTGCCACCAGCCAGGGCCCTTAGTATAACTTTTAACAATAATACTAAAGGAAGGTAGGTATTCCACTCTCACTCCAAGAGAGCACAACTTTGAGAATCATTGGGAATCTCAGTTCTTTGCCTTCCAGAACCTGCTTCCTAATATGATTTCCAGGTGGGTCCTAAATCCTCCCTCTGAAGTATAGAGGATCACTTTGTGTGGTTTCGGAAACTGTCCCACCTGCTCGAGCCAGGCACGGAAAGCAGATCTGAAAGCCATGACCAAAAATGGGAAGCAGGTGGCAGGCATGATCTGAAACCTTCAAAGAGGTGTTTCCATGGGAAAAATCAGGCCTAGAATCAAAATGTAAACCTTGAAGCCTGCTCTGCTTTGTGTACGTTCTGATCCTAATGAATGAATGCTTGAGTTAAGGCACAGAATGAACTCCTGAACTACATTTTATCAATGCCCTGGTGCCAGCAAATCTGACCATCCTTAACTAGGTACTGCTCTCTGTGTTTTGTAGCTTATCCTCTCTAAATACTGAATGTTTTATGGCAAACACCTGCCCCCTTCTTTTTTTACATGTATTCACCCCAATTAAAGCTACATTGGGAAAGGAGACGGTGCACACTCCCCACTAGAGAGTGGCCACCTCTTCTCTCCCCAGGAACTGCAAGTCTGGGTTAGTTTGTTCAATCCGCAATCAGGGGGCTCTGTGGGATGGGGATCCCCAACACTTAAGGACTAGGTTATGTAAGACTTTCACTCTACAGGTGCTGTCCTTTCAGGGTTTTACTTTGTTCCCTTGCAGAAGATGACCTGCTTCCCTAGCTGAGCCTCAGAGATTCTCTGTCTTGGATGTAAAAGCAGGATGCATCTTACAGTTCCTCTTTCATTTGTCTGACTATTTTGAAAGCTCTGAGGTCCTGATTTCCTGGTTCCAGCTCTTACTGTGTAACTTGGAATATGTCACTTACTTATGTCTCAGTTTCCTTAGGTATTAAGTGAAGTACAATTCAGGGTTCTTCAGAGATTAAGTGGATTAATATCTGCAAAACTTTTAGAATAATGACTATACTAATAATACATAGCAAATACCCAATTGTGTTATATGTTATTGTTATTCCTCCATTAAGTAATTTAGTTCCTCTAAACAGAGTTGCAATTAGAGTATGCAATTTTCATATCAGGGCATCCCAGACTCTGTAACTACTCTTATTTTCTATCTGTGTTCCCCAGGGACCAAATAGTGTCACCTTTTCCTGGTGCTTATCAATTCATGCTTTCCCAAAACTAGAACAGACTCCTATCCTATCTCCAATACAGAGAAACTTATTCTTGTCCACTTTCATTTTAGCTTATTTCCAGATTGCAAAGGAGAGCAATGGCCTCAGGTCAGTGATAAATATGCAGCGCATACACTGCGTTTTACCAAAATAAATCCACCAAGAGAAAGTCTGTGTTTTTGCTGATGCCTCCTGAAGACAATCTATTCTCCCTCCTGAAGAGCATTGGGTAAGACCAACCCCATGGAATGGAGGAACCACAGTGGAAGAGTCAGTGAGTTTGTGTTGCTAGGCTTTCCAGCTCCTGTGCCACTGCGGGCACTATTGTTTGCCCTTTCTCTGCTGACCTATGTGTTGGTGCTGACTGAGAACACACTCATTATTGTGGCAATTAGGACCCACCCCACCCTCCACAAGCCCATGTACTTCTTTCTGGCTAATATGTCCTTCCTGGAGATCTGGTATGTTACTGTCACTGTTCCCAAGATGTTAGCTGGATTTGCTGGGTCTAAGCAGGGCCATGGACAGCTGATTTCCTTTGAGGGTTGCATGACACAGCTCTACTTTTTCCTAGGTTTGGGCTGCACTGAGTGTGTCCTTCTTGCTGTTATGGCCTATGACCGCTACGTGGCCATTTGCCATCCTCTCCACTACCCGGTCATTGTCAGTGGCCGGCTCTGTGTGCAGCTGGCAGCTGGCTCCTGGGCTGGAGGTTTTGGCATCTCCATGGTTAAAGTTTTTCTCATTTCTCGCCTCTCCTACTGTGGTCCAAACATCATCAACCACTTTTTCTGTGATGTCTCTCCGCTGCTCAACCTTTCATGCACCGACATGTCCACAGCAGAGCTTACAGACTTTGTCCTGGCCATCTTCATCCTGCTGGGACCACTCTCTCTCACTGGGGCCTCCTACATGGCCATCGCTGGGGCTGTGATGCGCATTCCCTCAGCTGCTGGGCGCCAAAAAGCCTTCTCCACCTGTGCCTCCCACCTGACTGTTGTGGTCATCTTTTATGCAGCCGGTATTTTCATCTATGCCCGGCCAAAGGCACTTTCAGCCTTTGACACCAACAAGCTGGTCTCTGTACTTTATGCTGTCATTGTACCATTGTTCAATCCCATAATTTACTGCTTGCGCAACCAAGAGGTCAAGAGAGCCCTGCGCCATACTCTGCACTTTTACCAGGGCCGGAATACTGAGCCTGGGAAAACTAACAGAAATGGGTAGAAGGGAGGTGTTTAAATCTTAGAAATTACCTTAGACTTGGGGCCCTGGCTGGTGGCACAGTGGATAAGGCGCCAGCCTGCGAACCCAAAGGTCACTGGTTCGATTCTCAGCCAGGGCACATCACTAGGTTGCAAGCCAGGTCTCCAGCCAGGTCTGTAGCTGGAGGCAGGTGAAAGGCAACCCTACACAGATGCTTCTCTCCCTCTCTGCCTCTCTCCCTTCCCCTCTCTCTGGAAATAATAAATAAAAAACATTAAAAAAAAAAAAAAAAGAAATTATCTTAAACTTAGGATCTACATCTCCTGTGAAGTCCTCTTCTATGAAAAGGAGCTTTTAGGGCCTAAATTAGGGACTAGAGTTCAAAGGTAACACCAAGGAACCTCCTCCAAGAGGAGGAAGAGGGATGGATGGCAAGGCAGCAGCCAGCAGCTGAATTTCTATGTAATTCACATAGAGCTGGTTTATGCATCATGCATCCTGATGGGATGGAAAGGGTTGACTAATCAGAAGACATGGCTGAACTTTAATCTTTAAACAAACAAACAAATGCTGAATGGGCATCTCGCTACATGTTCTTTCTTGGGTTTGCCCTTGGTTTTCGTCCTGAGGAAGATGTAGAAAAGGGAAGTGCAAGGAGGAAGCCATTCCGGGAAGCACAGGCTTCATTATGGAAAAGCATCAGGAAACTCTGAATGAGGTCTCTTCTCATTCACAGGCCACAGGCCACTGGCTGCAGCCCATGAGATAACAGAGTCCAGGAAGTGATTATTCTAGTGTGAATTACAAGGCAAGGAGAGAGGACACTAAGAATTTTTGTGTTTGCAACTTACCACCTCCTGGGCTACAGGGGTTTTAGTTTCATTTCCTGATTTACTGTGGTCAGCGTACACATTGAATTAGTGGCTGAGTACAGTTGTTTATTTAATCTTCTGTCTCTCTAATTAGATTGTAAGCCCCATGGAGGCAAGGATTATATTTGCTTATTCATCATTTTATTACCATGACCCAGGACAGTCCTGGGTCAAGAGGACTTCATAGCCGTGGTGGCTATGAAGAAACATAATAAATGCATGTAATTTGGAGCCATGTTGGTAAGGTACATGTGTCACACCTACAGATAGGATTGGCAGGTACAGGAACTAAACCCTTCATGCTTTACTCAAGTTTGGGGAGGTACAAATCAGCTCAGCCTTGTTGAAAGGAAATTTGATGACTTGTATCATGAAAACTAAAAATATTGTGATTCAGAAAGATTTGTATAGATAGACAAAGCTATAAATTAGTTAAGCAACTCTTTACTTAAAGAAGTTAGTTCAACCTTGGTGGATAGTTATGACCTTTAATTCTACTCCAAAGTTTCAGCAGAAATTTATTTCTGTTTCTTACTGGGATTCTGACTATATATGACATTTAATAACTATTAATCAAATTGAAATAAACTTCAGTGGGAATGCTTGGAATAAATGTACCACTTTAAAAACTGATGTAGATTTAGATTTTGAAATAAGGAGCATAGCCTAAGTAAACCTCATCTTCTGCTTAAATATGATATATGACAGAACTTGAATTAAAATACAAAATCATTTGCTCCACATTTAACTTTTCAAGTATTTCTCCCTAAATAACTTCTACTTTTCATCCATCCCCATGCCACTGCCAATTTGATAGTTTTTGAGATGTCTGAGCTAACACAATCTTCAAATTTCAACACAGGTGTTGAATATTTACATTATACCCAGCTTTTCTGCAATTTATTGTTAGACTCTATATGCCAGTATGAAGCACTTAGTTCCTCTCAAACCAGTGTGAATTTACTGCATAGAACTACCCCTTTACTTTTTCCCTTTTAGGTTGCGCTTTTCTGATCAGTGTAAAGCAGGCTCTGTCTTAAAATCTATAGAATTTCCCCAATAAATTACCCAGATAGTTCTAATTCTCTCACTCAGGTTACCATCTTCTAATAAGCAATATAATCGGACTTTTAAAACATCTTCACTGGCAACTGAGTAAGTGGGAAAATAATGGAAAAGTGGATGGTCTTGGAAGACAAATATTCAGCTTAAGATCCTGGCATTATCAACTGTTCATTTGTGTTGGTCAGAGGTTATTAGAACTTCAGATGTTTTGTTTTGTTTTGTTTTGTTTGAGCATCCAAATATGTGATATAGCTATGTTCAAAAGTTGTTATAAAAATTAAATGAAAATGAATAGCAGTTTAGACAAGAACCTAGTATGGAAGAACCATGGACAAGGACAAGTGGGATTGACTTTGTGGGGGAGTGGGTTGGTGGGGAAGGAGACAGAGGGGAGTAAAAAGGGGATGGATATAATACAACAACAATAAAACTAAATTTTTAAAAATGAACATGTATGAACACATCTGGCACAGTGTTTGACACATACTATTCTAAATTATTCAGTAAAATACAAGATAAACAGAATTGATCATAAGATCTTATCGTAAGATCTTTAAAGATCAGCTGGAGTTTCAAGTCTTCCATGATTTCTATGATGCTTTCCATGTTTTCCAGCCTCCATCTTGTGCTTATTTACCCCACACCTACCTATCAGGGAGAAATGGTCTCTATCTGTGCTTAATTCCTGTTCAGTGTGACAGTTGGTCTTAACATTCTTCCAGACATTGCCTTATATTGGTAACTATTCAAATACACATAGTATTTCTCATACTAGATTGTAAGTTTCTCATATCGTAGATATGTCTTTATAACAGTTACTAAAATTATTCCTACTTATGTATTCAATGGTCAATTGATATTTAATGAATAAATCCTTGTCTGAATGTATGTCATATTTTCTTTTTATAATTTAATCTTATTGTTGTTGTATTACATTCATCCCCTTTCCTCCCCCTACTCTCCCCTTCCCCACCCTCCCATTCCACCCCAAAGTCAACCCCACTTGTTGTCCATGTCCATGGGTCATCCATGCCAGTTCCTTGATGTATGTCGTATTTTCAATTGAGAGCCACAGCACCTACATGTCCCAATATTTTGGCATGTCCTATTTTAAATATTTGGTTTTCTATAACTCTTCAAATTTATTTTTATTTTTTATTTTTTAAAATGTATACCGACTTTCTTAAAAATAAGGAACACTTCATGAATTTGCATGTCATCCTTGCTCAGGGGCCATGCTAATCTCTGTATCATTCCAATTTTAGTATATGTGCTGCTGAAGTAAGTACTCTTCTAATTTTTAGATTGAGGCAAATTTGATGGATTTGTTCTTCATATCCATTTCAATACTTTCTATCATGCTGAGACTGAAAACGATGCTACAGTTCTTAAGCTTTAATTTATGTTTAGATTCCTGTCTCATGCACGTATATGAGACTTCCATTCACACATTAAGTCACATACAGAGGAAGGCAGACTGTGGTGCATTCATTTAACTCATGGGAATTATGGACAAAGTTCAGGAGCCAAGAGATTCTGGTTCTTCATTCCTGAAGACAAAGCCATAGCCATAGCTGCTGTCTCTATCATGGTTGAAACAAGGGAGGTTGGGGGAATGAAAGTTGTTCCTGGAGTTCAGTGTAAATACAGGTCCCTACTCCAGCCATCTCTATGATTTTACAAAAATCAAATTATCTTTCTGCCTAACCTAAGGTGAATTCTATAATCTGTAACAGAACACTGATACAATCAGTCTGGGAAAAATATTTATCCTAGACCTTGGTTTTTTGTTTAAAAACTGGGAATATTTATAACATTTTATAGAATTGTTATAGCATTAAATTAGGTGATAGGTGAAGTCTTTCATAAACAGCAGGCACACCAATGATTAATGTTATTTTTTATTTTCTGCGAAGAATTGCTCTTATGTATTCACAAATGTCTTCATGGTTCTACTGATGGCAGTTCTCACATTTTAAAAAAATAGAGATGATCTTAGTCATTTGATTGACTGGGGTGTTATGGGGTAAAAAATTAAAGTTTAGAATTATTCAAAGGTTTCAGGCATGAGAGATTGAATGGATAGTTTAACTAGTCCCTAAATATCTGGAATTAACCTAGAATTCCAATGTTTCAGCTACTGATAATAACATTAATCAAATCAGTAACATTTGTGACTATCGAGAGTCAGAGTTCTTTATAAGTATACATGGATAATATCATGTAAAGCCCTACATTAGATGGATGATGAAAATAACCAGGTAAATACAATAACTTTTTCTGTTGAATTTATAATTACTTAATCTAATTTTACTTATCATAAGGTACTGATTGAATGAAAAAATTGATATACTGTTTATAACTATGTATTTTTATAAAAAGATATTTACAAATAAAAAATTATCTTTTTCTTGCTTATAAATTTTAGCCCAGAAAATAAGTTCACATAAATGCTTTAAAGTGCTTTACCTATCAATATACTTATGTTTATTGGTCCTGTCTATAAAAGAAAGGTATTTAATAGGAAATCAAGAAAAATCTCCATATACTGGACAATAAACTTCAGCTGCTGCCATCATCACAATGACAGGAGATGTGGAAAGGTTAAATTAGAGGAAAGACAATGTTTCAATATTGTGAGTTCACACTTAGCATAGAGATGCCATTAGCTACCTGCTCCCTATGCCCTTTGCCTTGTCTCCTGCCCTCCTTTGCTTTGAAGCCTCACTTGTTTTCTTCTTGGGTTGCAAAGAATGGGCATTCCTCCTCCTAAACTGCTTCCTCAGGTTATTCTCCATATCTATTCACATGAGATGCAAAAGTGAAGAGTAATGCAAGAAGACCCACAAGAAAAAGCCAAGACAAGTCTCCTTAAAAGATAAAAAAGTGAAATGAAATAAGTCAGGCAGCAAAAGACAAATACTGTATGATCTCACCTAATATAGGAAACTAATGAATAAAGCAAAAAATAAGCAAAATAAAACCAAAGACATGGGAACAAGGAACAGACTGACAGTGACCAGAGGGGAGAATGGGGGAGGAGGGAAAGAAGGGGAAGAGTTTAGTCAATGAACTAGTATATAGTAAATGACCCATGGACATGGACAACAAAGTGGGAAAGGACTGTGGGAGAAGGTAGGGGTGGGTAGGGGAGGGGAGAGCAATGGGGGGGGATGGGACATGTGTAATACAACAATAATAAATTTATTTTATTTAAAAAGTTAAAAATACAAGATAAAATAATCCAAATTGGCTACTGTTAAACTTTCTTTATCCATCAAAATGTGATTTTCTAGCCCTATGTGCAGTTATCTTTGCTGTTAAGGAGTACTCTTCTCTTGAGTGGAGGGAATGGAGAGAAGGTTGTGCTCTGTCCTAGAGCTCAGTAGTTACTATTAACACTAGTAACTCATCTTTTGTGTATTTTAATCCTCTCACCACCAATCTTTCCACATAACATTAATCCTTTAAAGTGATAAGTTATGAGTAATAATTATTTCCCAGAAAGCCAGAAAGAAGAAAGAAAATCAAGACTTGATACTAGTATTAGAATCAATCATCAGTGTGATTTGCCATAACACTCTTGCTGGTGTATTTATTTATTTATTTGCTAATGATCTAGTATTATCTCTGTTGCGCCTTGGGGATCACTAGGGATACTTCCCTAACTTTTTTGTCATTGTTGCTCTTCAAAATCCTAAAGCATTTGTGAATCACATTCCCCAAGGATATGTCTTTTAAAGAACAGTAGTTGTCTCTACTGAGCAGTGGGCTCATTGCCTCCTGGATCTCTTCAGCTCTAGGTTCTGCCTGGATGAGGACTGTGGGAGGAGTCAACATACAAAAGGAACCCATTCCAGTGGCAGAGAAATAGAGAATGAGAACAAGAGAGAGAGAGAGGAGTGGGAAAAGATAACATTGAGTAAATACAGAGGAAAAAAATATATAAAACAGAAAAATTTCTACCATTTTGGGCTTTTATCATCCAGCAAGTGTATCTAACAACCCAAAAAGTAACCTTTGAACTCTGGATTTTAAAATGTAACCATAAATATAAATTGAGGTGCTGTTGCATATTTGTTTAATCAATAGCAAAAGAAGTTTTCATTTTCCTCTAAGTCATCTGGACCCTGGAGTCTTTCCCAGGTAATAAGAATCGCAAAATCATGGAACTCTTTGAGTTTCACGGAGAAGCAATTTTTCAAGATTTAGGTTAGGCTATTTTAATGTCTTTCCTTTTTCTGTTTTCACTTTTGTTCTGTGTCACTTATCTGCAACTCCTTTTAGGTGAAGAAGTGGAGACTCACAGCTATATTCTCAGGAACACCTCTCCATAGATCTGGCCACTGGGCAACTGAAACAAGATCTCTAAGCCAGATCCAGTCAAGATGACTTACTTCACCCAGGTGCCTAAAGAGAAAGCACTATGGTGAAACATTTGGTTTTAATTAAATGTCACAAATAATTTGTTTATTGGATGCCAACCATCTATCAGGAATTTCACTAGACATTAGAAATAAGGGAGATAAGCTGAAAATAGAATACAATTGGTGTTTTCCAAGAAATTCACAAATCTAGTAGTGGTGACAGGTATATAAATGATGTATGTTATGATGTGATGCTCTGAGGTCCAAAATGTTACACAACTGGATAGCTGGGGTGATGGGTAGGAGGTGGTGATAGTGGGGTGCTTAGAGATGGTTTAAAAGTAAAGGTGGGAATGAAAAGACATTTGCCAGATTACAAGAGGTAGAAAGAATTTCAGGCAGAAGACGGATTATGTACAACTGCATAGATACAATTGAAGGAGAATGTTGTATTGAAGAAGTTCAAATTCTTCATTGTGACTTGAGCTTGGGCTGAGTATCTGACAAGAGAACACTAAGGTATTAGGAATGTGGAGTTCAGATCATGAGGCTCCAGCTTTGCGATATAAGAAAGAAGTTTAGATGAACAGTCACCACTAAAGGATTTGAACTGGTGAGTCACAGGTTTATCTTTATATTTTGGCAAGATCACTCAGTCTGGAGAGAGGAATACAATTTAGTATCTATACATGCTGTCTTAAGTGGACAGTAGACCTTTGCCAGCCTCTGTCCAGTCCCAGCTCCTTGTAGTGCATCCTACTTTATCTGCACTGAGACTTGAATTTTTTATTTTCTTTTCCATTTCACCTTCCACTCTAATTACACAGAAGCTCTCCCATTATTTGCATTATTCTCCTTGTTCTCTTGCAATGAGTTCTTTCTTCTTGAGAAAACCTATTTTCCCTCCTGTAGTATCTTCCAAATAATACACATCAATTCAGCCCCTATTCTGGATGAGCCCCTCCTTTGACAAAGCCACCACTGTCATTGTAATAAAGTCCTTCAGAATAGAGAAGCGGGCAGCAACCCAGTGAAATACACCAGGTCAGTGGCTGGATCAGAGATCAGTATACAGTTGGGGGTGTGGGGATGGGTGGTCATGCATGTTTAGACTTTAGACATATATGAGGGTTAAGATAAAAAGCATCACAAATATTAGGAGGTCTTGACTGTTATATAGACTTGGGGAGCAAGTTGCTCATGGAAAATGACCTGACAAATCAGGTTTTGGAAATTTAGACTAATCACAAAGGCTCAGATTGGGTATAAAGGCTAATTCAGAAGTGAGGAGTTTGGACATAAAAGACTGGAATTAAAAGAAAAATTGATTTCAGTATGAGAATCAGAGCTAGGGATCAGGACAGTGGGTGAGATGGTAAAGAAACAGGGAGAGAGAAGACTATGAATTCACAGTGGCAGTGAGTAGAGAGAGGTAGGAAGCAATTCTTAAGGAAGGAGGGTTATAGCATAGTAGAGAGAGTGTATATAGACTTTGGAGACTGACAGTCTTAGGTTACATACCATCTCTACTAATTTTTATTGGTATAAATAGAGCCAAATTATTTACTTTTTTACTATTTATTATCTATGTGGGACCAATAACATCTGCTTTATTTGGTTGTTGTGAGAATTAAGTGAGATAAAGTATGAAAAGAACTTTACAGATTCTGCCATATGACAGGTACTCAGTATATGATGAATGTTTATTATTGCACAGATTACATAGGCAAAGGGAGCGATGAAGAGAAAAGGATGATGAAAGACAAATAGGAAAACTGGGTAAGTGTTCAATAGGGAGAAAGTGCAGGACAGAAGTCCCAAGTGGCCCTCAATCATGTACCTCTGATGGTGGGGTATATGCAGAGATCTAAGTCATGCCTGAAATAATAAAGTGCCAACAACTAACTCAAATTTTCAAGAATATAATATGAATCTTAAAAACCAAGAAAGCTCAGGTAAAATTAGATAAGTTGTAAATGAGACTCATTTTGTTTTTCATATGCAGTCAGTGTGACAAGAGATATTGTCAGGTGTTGTAGGGCTCATTGTGTTGGAAATAGGGAGAATTAGGAAAAAGTTATAGAAAAAAGTGTAAAGTAAGAGGGATAATTACATAACTTTATCCTTCAACCTTGTCTCAATCTATTCCACTATCAGTTCTTTCTAATCATAATGCCAATCATTCCATTATTAAGTTTTTATCTCTTTACTCGGTGCCTTTGCATTTGCTATTTTCTCTTCTTGATATTTCTACCCCCTCCAAAACTCCACAATGCTTCATTTCAGTTTAAATGGGCCTTCTTGGTGAAAACATTTTGGGCCGCTCAGGCAGAAAGAATTATTCTCTACCCTGGGCTCCCAGTACTACACATTCTATTTCAATGCTGATTACATTATATTTGAATTCTTTTCTCTGCCTCCTTTACTAGGCAGCACCAATGTCTATTTGTTGTGGTGTTTTCCTGGTAGGGTTAAAGGTGTAGGGGCAGGTTTGACAGAAGAGGTCTGGGAGTGGGAAACTAAAACTAACATTTTAAAAAAGATTTTATGTATTATTTTTAGAGAAAGGGGAAGAGAAGGAGGCAGAGAGGGAGATTAACATCAGTATATGGTTGCCTTTCACCTGCCTCCAGCTACAGACTTGGCTGGAGACCTGGCTTGCAACCTGGTTATGTGCCCTGGCTGGGAATCGAACCAATGACCTTTGGGTTTATAGGCCAGTGCCTATCCACTATGCCACCAGCCAGGGTTAAAACTAACATGTTAAAGATAAGAAAGACCTGGATATTATCAGAAAGGTAGCAGCAATAGAAAGTGAGCAAAGGTAAGGAAAGCAAGGGATTGATCAATTGTACAGTGTTCTAAACCAGATACAAAAATGTGACCAGTAAAGGAAAATCATTTTTAGGAAGAGAGACAAATTGATTGAATATCTTTTAAAGTTACAGAAAATGACTCTGAAGAATCTACTAGAATAAGAACAATCTGCTAAAATAATTCTCAAAACCTTAATAAGATCAGGTTTCTCAATAGCTCAAAACCTTCCAGTCCACTCAGAGTAAAAGCCAATACGACTGCATGCCCTGGCCAATGCAGCTCAGTGATTCGATTCCCGGTCAGGGTTCATGCCTGGGTTGCGCACCAGGCCCCCTTTTGCGGAGACAAGAGAGACAGCCACACATTGATGTTTCTCTCCCTCTCTTTCTCTCTCCCTTCTCCTCTCTTAGCTTCTCTGAACTACCAATTCCTTTTGTCTAGACAGCTTTTTAGCCATCCAAAGTCTAGATGGGTGATGCCTTCCTTCTTCATGTCTCTGCTCAATGAGTAGATCCTGATAAGCTATTTAAATATGAACTGTCACTACTCCTTGCCCTCCTGACTTTTCTTAGCTGAATCCATTTTCTCCTTTGAACTTATCAATAACTATATTTACATTTTTATTGTCTTTATTGGTCTTGAGAAGGATTATATTTACAGCTTCTATCCCTCCAATAAGATGTGACTTCTTAAGATTGAGGACTTTTGGCCTGTTTTGTTCAATGAAATATTTCAAGCATTTAGAATAGTGTCTGTCACTTAGTAGGTGCTCAGTGAGTATGTATGAAAAGAATGAATTTAATAGACAGAAAGAAGTGGATTTCTGATGGATTTCCTGAGAAATGATGAAAAGCAGATAAAGGGACTGGTTTTAGATAAGAAGTAAGGAAGAATTGAGAAGGAAACTATAATGATTTGGTTGTGGGAAGCTGAATGAATACATATCTCATAGTCTGATTTCTGTTTGTAAAATAAGGGGTAAAATTGTCTGCTAAGGTTTGGGGGAGGGAATAGGGTGGTGAATTGGAGAGCAGAGATAAGAATCTTTGGGAACAGTGGAGAGAAAATTGATTTAGAACTGTGGGACAGCCAGACATTTTTTGTGACCCAGTTGACCAAAATGTTTGGTGGTATCATCTGTCTCTTTTGTGATTTTTTTCTCTAGCAAAATCTGGGTTCAGCTACCCAGATGCAGATTTTGAAAGCCACCTCTGAAGGTAGTGTTAAGACCTTCCTAACATGCATCTTTCTCATGGCTGTCATTTACTGGACTATAATGACCTATTTACTTGTTTCATCCCTTCTCAAGACTGTGAATGTGAAGATATGACCTTTTCATCTGTATATTTTCTTTCTTTTTTTTTTTTTTGCATCCATCCCTTTTTTACTCCCCTCTACATCTTCATATTTTCAATATGCAATGTGGGCCAGGCCCCAAAAAAGTATTCAATAGATCTCTATCTCAACCACAAATGGTGCTATAAATCTGCATTTATAATTTGTTGGAATTCTCTAACCATTTTTTAACTCTTGAGAGAATTGAAGTTTAGGTTTGCTTCATATTGTCAAGTTACTGAGATAAATCAAGGACTAGAATTCAGGTCTTCCAACTATTTGTCCCAGTCATCTGTAGTTTTATTTATTTTTTTTTAATGCTTTAGGACACTCTGAATATTGTTTTATCCATGTTGAATCTCTTATTATTTTACTCTTTTGTTTTCTATGATTCCTGAAAATTCAGACATGAATAAGTGTATGTTCATAGGTAAAAATTCCTTCATAAACTTGTTCTGTAATTGTCCAGATTTAGGCTATGTGCTTCCATACTGCCTTATACCTGTTGACCTGGCTAAGAAATATGTGAAAATTAATTAACTGACAATTACATATATATATATATATATATATATATATATATATATATATATATATATATATAAAACACTATTATTAATTATTATTAGGAGCCATCAGAAAAGTTAAAATGTATATAATTATTTTAAGAGGTCAGACATTCTTTATTTAATTTTTTAAAGCCATAGTCCTGAAAATAGGCAGAGAATTGTTAATCACCTTTGCCATATTTTCCCAAAGACAATGTAGTCCTGGCTGATGTGGCTCAGTGGATTGAGTGCTGGCCTATAAATCAAAGAGTTACTGGTTCAAATCCCAGTCAGGGCATATGCCTGGGTTTTGAGCCAAGTCCCCAGTTGGGGATTCACGAGAGGCAACCACACGTTGATATTCCTCACTTTCTCCTTCCCTTTCCACTCTCTAAAACGAAATAAAATATTAAAAAAATAAATAAATAACTTAGCTGAGGAGCAGGCTAGAGCTAGCAATTCTCCTGGCCAGAAGGGTTTTTTCCAGTTAACATTCTGCTTTTATTTTCTCCAGATTTTGAACTTCCCTGCTTCCCTGCCCTGCTTCTTGGACCATCCTTGGCACTTATTCCAGTTATTATGATCTCCTGCCTTATAGCTGCCCTGAAGTCTGGACATAAGCCAATATGGAAAGTATTTATTCCTAGTACTATTAAAGACCTCTTTCTGACCCAGATCCAGAGACCTAAATTCTGAATCTGACCTCATAACCCTGCTTTAAGATTCTTTTAAAAATCAATTACAGCTGACATACAATACAGGGATGGGCAAAAGTAGGTTTAGAGGAATTTGTATGGGCAAATAATATAATAAATAATAATACAAGAACAAACTGTGATTTGTGTACTCACAACTGTAAAACTACTTTTGTCCCACTCTGTACATTAGCTTCAGGTGTACAACATAGTCATTCTTAATTTTGTGTCTGTGGTGGAATTTTTTTTTCAGTTCCTGTCTGACACTAGTTCTCTCCCAAGAGGATCTGGTGGCCTCTTGTGACATAACCTATAGGACTAGATTATGGCATTAGGGTTAAGTTTAATAAGAAAATACCTGTTGCCTAAGGACTCCTTGCTGCTAATGTTGATCTCACTCTTCAAACTGATGCTACTACCATTAAATACTCTGTATTTTTGTGTCCTAACCATGTGGAAGAAAAATACCACTCATATTAGTGAGTTCATTCTAGTGGGTTTCCCTGCTTCCTTTTGGCTTCAGGTTCTGCTCTTCCTCATCTTCCTCATCACCTACTTGTTTGTGCTGTTGGAGAACTTAGTCATCATTCTAACTGTATGGGTCAGTGGGTCCTTGCACAAGCCCATGTACTATTTTCTGGGCACCATGTCCTTTCTGGAGACCTGGTATATATCTGTCACGGTCCCCAAGATGTTGGCTGGATTTCTACTTTTTCCCAATACAATCTCCTTCCTGGGGTGCATGACCCAGCTCTATTTCTTCCTCTCACTTGCCTGTACTGAATGTGTGCTGTTGGCTGCCATGGCCTATGACCGTTATGTGGCTATATGTTGGCCTCTTCAATATCCAGTCATGATGACCACAGGATTTTGTGTTCAGTTGACCATCAGTTCTTGGGTAAGTGGCTTCACCATTTCCATGGTAAAGGTATACTTCATCTCCCAAGTTGCCTTTTGTGGCAATAATATCTTGAACCACTTTTTCTGTGATGTGTCCCCCATCCTCAAACTGGCCTGCATAGACTTTTCTATGGCTGAGATGGTAGACTTTGTACTAGCCATCATCATCCTTCTGTTTCCTCTCTCAGCCACTGTCACTTCTTACGCCTTCATTGTATCTACCATCCTGCACATTCCCTCAGACACTGGGCAGCGGAAGGCCTTCTCCACCTGTGCTTCTCACCTTACAGTGGTGGTCATCTTCTACACAGCTGCGATCTTCATGTATGTTCGACCTCAGGCCATTGCTTCAGTCAATTCTAATAAATTGATTTCAGTCATATATGCAGTCTTCACTCCCATGCTCAATCCTATCATCTACTGCCTGAGGAACAAGGAGGTCAAAGACGCCATCAGGAAAACCATGGCAAGTGGCCGAGCCCTTTTCTTAAGAGATTCTCTTTGCTGAAGAGATGCAGACATTACTTTTCTTTTTAATATCTGACTTAACCTCAAAAAAAATCTACATTTGGTGAAAGTCTGCAATTTAAAAAATACTGACGTAGTACAATAATTTAAGGATAAGGAATCAGATACAGAAGAAAATCCCCTTTTCTGCTAGGCCTTATTTTGTAAGGCAATGAGTGGAATAATCAGAACTCTAAAAGACATACAAATGGTGACCAAAAAGAAAAGAATGGAATTATCTTCTGGAGAGTGGGCCCCTTATAGTACAGGCTTTTCCTGCTAGGTAAGTGTTCTAGGAACCCTTCTGTATCAGTGTACTAGTTGGTGTTGTTTTGAGAAGCTGCATTCTGCTTCAGTGAGTTTTTTTGAAGACTCTTTCAATGCATTTGCCCATCTCATGATGGATAATTTATTAGCCCACCTACCCACACCATGCTGAGTGTTCAGTTTTTGACCAAAAATGGCATGACCCCTCTGCCCACCCTTCCTATTCACCTGATCTCATCCCAGGAGACTTTTGTTTGTTTCTCAGGATGAAAAAAGTCCTCTAAGGGAACTCTTTTGCCAGTGTGAAAGAGGTGAAACAAAAAAGGACAAAAGCACCAAAAGGCATAAAAATCATCAAGTCAAAAAACTGGTTTTGAGCAGTGGAAAAATAAAAACCATCTTGATAGATGTATTGCCTCAAATGGAGGGTACTTTGAAGATGCCTGCAGTTTAGATGTGTTAGAATAAATACACAATTTTTTATAAATAAATTCATGGTACTTTGGGGTCCCACCTTGTACATTAGTAAGATTAAAAATAATTTATTTTAATGTATATTTTATTAAGAATAATCAGTAATTATCCAACTAGTTTTTATAGTTCTATTTGTGAGATATTTCCATTTTGATTTTGCTTTGTTTCAAAAGTCCTCTCTGTCTTAGTTGGAGATTATAGAGAGGTTCTGCTATGGTTGATTTCATGATTATGGTCTGTTTATTGCTTCCAATAGGGTTAGAAGACTGGTTCCTTTTGTAATCAATTGACTTTATTGATATCTCATTTTAATATTTTTTGAAATATAATATAGGAAAATAGGAGAGATAAACTTCTTTGCACAGTCTTCTTTATTCAAAACTTATAGTGGAAAAAAGAAAAAACATATATACATATATATATATATATATATATATATATATATATACTTTAAAAGTTCTAAGGAAGGAAGCTAAAGCATAAAATCATGTATATACACATAATTATACACATAATTTTATGCTTTTATTCTTTTCTTTTGTTGATATGTGTGTGTATGTGTGTGTGTGTGTGCGCGCATGTGTATACTCTAATAGTCAAGGGGGCTGGAACCTAAACAAAGCTAGTGGCAATTCATTAAAGCCCTTGCCTATATCTTTTTAGGTAAAGAAAGCATTAGCATTGGTAAGAGACCAAATACTTTTTCTTGGATGGTACTTAGCCTGAATATGTAGTGTTTTCCTAGGTTACCCAGATGATCCCCCTTCTCATTTGTTTTTATTTATCTTGGAAAGGTGATGTAATATCCTAAGAAGTAATAAGCTTTCCTTTAGCCATTATAACATGATGTAAGAGTGATGGATTCTATCTGGCTCAGCAAAAATATTGAAGGAATCAATTAAAAATGGTCTGGGCCCCAGGCTGGTGTGGCTCAGTGGAATGGCACCAGCCTGCAAACTCAAAGGCTGCTGGTTCAATTCCCCACTCAGGGCACATAACCAGGTTGTAAGCCAGGTCTCCAGCCAGGTCCTTAAGCTGGAGGCAGGTGAAAGGCAACATAAATTGATGCTATTCTCCCTTTCTTCCTCCCTCCCTGCCCTCCTCTCTGAAAATAACAAATAAAATCTTTTAAAAAAGAAAGAAAGAAAGAAATGGTCTGTCAAGAGTTTAAAGATAACACACACACTAATTTACCCCAACACTTTGGAAAACACATTTCAGAAGGTTTAACTGGGTTATTAATTTATATACCATATTTTCTTTGTTTTGATTTTATTTACCTTATAACTACCTGTCTTTCCATTTTGTATTAAGTTTTTATGTAAACCAGATGAGATTGATTTAATTTGGCTTTGAATAAATTAAGATAATTTGCAAACTGGTAATTTCCAATGTATCTAACCCTGCTATAGTCTCCTGACCTTCACTACTTTTAGCCTAAACACTGTATGTTCCTAATCATATGTACCATTTTTCTTTAGTCAAAAAGTAGTGTTATGGGTCATGACTCTCACACAGACACTAAAAATGATAGAGATGCTTTAGCTTGAATTATATAATGTCTTATCCTACTGCTAGAACTTTCTAGTCTTTTTGTTAAAAAATAGTGTTATGCTGAATATATATCTGCTTTCAAACCTTTATTAATCACCAATGAACAGTTATTGCTATTTTGAAATCGCACAAGATTAGTTTTGGTCTTAAAATGCTTTGTTTGTTTTTGTTTTTAAGATTTTATTTATTATTTCCAGAAAGAGAGGAAGGGAGAGAGGCAGAGAGGGAGAAAAACAGAGAAACATCAATATATGGTTGCCTTTCACTTGCCTCCAGCTACGAACCTGGCTGGAGACCTAGCTTGCAACCTGGTTATGTGCCCTGGCTGGGGAATCGAACCAGCGACCTTTGGGTTCACAGGCCGGCACCTTATCCACTGTGCTTTAAAATGCTTTTTAATTAGAGCAAAAAAGAAAAAAGTGAAGGACACAGACTACAGTGTGGTGATTGAAGGGAGGGGGTGTATGAAGGTGAAAGAGGGTGAAAGGGGATAAGTGGTAATGGAAAAATGTACAATAAAAAATAAAAAATTTAAAATGCTTTTTAATTTTAGATAAGCTGCCCTGGGGTCGTTTATAATTGTAATTCAACTATCTTCTATGTTGTAACTTGACATTTTTCTGGTCTACACCATCTGATTTTTAAAGTTTTCTATATAGCCATTTTTAAAGTTTTCTATATTAATCCTCTCTGTCCTTTCTTATTTTTATTTTATTTGGTCAATTGGATTTCTGCGAGTTTTCTTATTGTTTCTATAACAGTGCATTTTCTCTCTCCTTTAATGTTATAGTTTTTATTTTTATATGTCTTTACCTTAAATATTTAAAACATTTTACTCTTAAATGGTTTTAAAAATACAGAAAAGTAGAGAAAAGAGTATAAGTAACAACTTTGTCCACAACTCTACCCTGGTTGCAAGTTTCATGTGGACCCTTAGAGTTTAGGAGAAGGTTCACATCAGAGAAAGAAAAAGCATGGGCTTGCTCCTGAGAGATCCCCCTGGGTCTTCTGTCTTGAGGCTTTTAAAACTCTCTTTTGCAGGTGGGAACCCCAGTGAAGGCCTCGGGGGCAGCTTTCAGCAGAATATTCATCAGCTTTCCAGGTGTGTCCTTTAATATGTTGATGTACCAAAAATGAGCACCTGGAACTACCAGGGTTTTTTATTGTTTGTTTTTTGTTTTGTTTTTTTTGTTTTTTTGGTCAGCTTTGCCTCTGTCTTGGATTGGTTTTGTTCTTCGTTTTTTTGTTCTTTATTTGCCTGACCTTGTTCATCCTTGGGTTTGGATGACACTACAGTAATGTCACTAATTGGATCTCTGTTATCCATCTCCCTGATCAGGGTGATGTAACCTATTTACTCACTGGTTAGGGAAGATACATGTAAACCATTTGCTCAATGGTGTCCTTGGTTAGGGAAGATGTGGTTTTGTGCATCACTAGATAGCTGTAAATTTCTAGAATTGTTTGGCCCTATTTGTCTAACTATCTGCCTTAGTCTCCCCTTTTCCCACTTGTCAAAAATTCCCCTAGCTTCTAACTATCCTGTCTCACCACGACAATTCAAACGCTTATCTACTCATAACATTGATTTCAATAGCACAATTTGAGTTTATTTATTCGATTTATAGCCAACTCATTTACTAACTAAAAATTTTTTGAGAACCCTTCTAGATGCTGAATATATATTGCAGTGAATGAAGTTCAAAATTCCTATCCCCATAGACTTACATTTTTGAAGAAGGTGATATAAATAAATAAATAAATACACATAATATGTTTGATGGTAATAAGTGCTATGAGAAAATGAAAACAAGGATGGGTAGGTTGCAATTGTAAGCAGGTGATCAGGAAAGGCCTTTCTAAGAAGGCGATATTTCAGTTAAAGGAGACATCTTACATCTTAGAGAAATGAATGTTTGTCCTGTGACAAGTTGACAAAACAAGAAAAAGCAAAAAGAACCAACCATGGAGAGATTGGGCAAAGAGGGTTCAGGCAGAGAGAACACAGTCTAAATTATTTGGATGGGTTATTATAATGAGTGGTTTGAGATTCAGGACAGAGAAAAGTCAGTGTTTGGAGGCTGATAAGAGACAGAGGGAGTGGCAAGGAATGAGATCATAGAAAAGGGAGAGGCCAAAGTGGTAGGACCTTGCACTAGTTTCCTAGCGTCACCATAACAAATTAGCACAAATTTTGTGGCTCAAAACAACAGAAATTCATAGTTCTAGAGGTCAAGAGTCCAAAGTCGACGTATCTGCTGACTACATTCCCTCAGAGGGTGTAGGAGAGGAGACTTCCTTGTATCTTTAAGCTTTTGTGCCCTTGGGTATTCCTTGGCTCCTGGCAACATAACTCCAATCTCTGCCATTTTCCTTCATATTGCCTTCTTTCCTCTGTCTCTGTGTCTTCCCCTCTTCTGTCATCGTGTTTAGGCTCCACCCTCATCCAAGATGATCCTATCTTGAGGAGATGTCCCTTAATTACATTTTCACAGACCGTTATTCAAAATAAGGTCATATTCTGAGGTTCCAAATGGACATACCTTTTTGGCTGATACAATTCAACCCATTACAACCTTGATATTCCTGAAAAGGTGATTGGTTTTATTTTATGTCCAACAGAAAGCCATCCTGATATTATGCTTTCTAAAGGTCACGTTAAGTGTTGTGTGGTGAATAGGTTGTAGATAGAAAAGCATAGAAGCAAGAAAAGCAATCAGAAAGGTTGAGCTCTATTGCATTGCAGTAGCCCAGGGGAGGTGATGGTCTGAACTTGGTTATGGAAGTAGAGAAACAAACAAACAAAAAAAGGTAAGACATCTGAGTAGATGAGATGTACAAAATGAAAAGAGAAATGAAATAATTTCTGCTAAGTCTTTGATCTGAGCAATTCTGTGGATAATGGTAAAGGCTCAAAAAGTTGGAATTTTGACAGGGAAATCAAGAATTCTCTTTTGGACATGTCCACGTGGCCCTGTGTTGTTACAAGCAGCCAACAAAGTTCTCACACAGTTCAGTGTTTGAATAACCATGATAAAGCCCATATTTAAACAGTCAATGCATCTTAAACAGTATCATGTACCTCTTGTTTGTTTGTTTGTTTTTCCCCATTAGCAATTAAAGCATTTTGAGTACAATTACAGATAAAGGTTCTGAGATGCCCTGGTGTCATCCAGCCACTGATGTCAGCTACCTTTTACATTACTATCATTGAAAACACTGAAAATTCTGCTAGAATGCTTAGAGACTCCAGAGGACTTAGACTAGGTTGAAAAACAGTAGTGTACTTCTGACATCAGATAAAATTCAGGTATTTTAGTTTGTGATTACATTTTTTTTTTTTTTAAGTCCCAGGGTACCTCTCATTATAGAAAGGTTTTTAAAAGTTAGCAGCACTGATTGCTCCAGGGAATGCCCTGTTTTCAATGGCTCTTAGGACCTCAGGCTTAAAGACTTCTTTCCAGGAAAATCCTCCATCCTGGCTCCTTGGTGAATTTGGGATTTTAATAAAATGGTGCTCCTTGGCTTGTGATAGAATGAAAACAGGCCAGATCATGACCTAACCTTCAGGATATTTGGTAAACTGCAGTACAGTTTGCCTCTTAGGATATGAATTAGCAGACTGCAGAAACCACACCTTTTTTTCATGTATTATCTCTTCATCACTGACCCCACTCCTGTGTTTGTCTCACGCCAGTCCTCCAGGTGAGAGCAAGTAGGATTGTTAGAGGAAATGAATCCTTTCAGAAGGTCTGAAATCCTAATTCAGTTCAGTGGGTTGGGCTTTGTCATTCCTTCTCTTGCTCTTCTCTTTTCCACTTGACTTCTAATGAAAATATATGCTCTTCTTTTTTTTTTTTTTCTGCTGCTTCTCCTGAATAATAGACTGATGAACCCTGTTCCTATTACTTCTCTGGAGGGGATTAAGAAATCCTCTCAGGGATACTAGGGTGATTGCAAGGGCTATGGACACCTACTGCTCTTCTTTTGTGCTTAAAGCTAATCTGCCAGATTCTCTCCTGGCCTTGCTGCCTCAATGCTCTCTGTTCAGGAATTCCTTCCTCATTCCTTTTATCCACTTGGGTTTGGACACTGGGTGTAGGCAGGAGTGGATAAAACCTTACCTTTCTGTCCCACGGGACAAGAACAGGATTTTCTTGTGGTCAGACATCCCTGGATGGCCATATAAGCCTGTGTGATTGTGTAAATCTGTGTGTGCAGGCCTATGGTATGCCTGGTATCTTCCTCTCTCCCCCCATCACACTGAACTCATCCTTGTTCATTTGGATGTGGCTGACAGTCCATTCACTCTCTTTAATCTGGTGATGAACCCTGGGATTTTTCTAAGCCAAGATCCTTCCAACCCCAGATCAGAATTTATATCTCAATAGCCAACATAGTACCCTCTTCTCACTTAACATTTTCCTTGAGAGAGTGAACATATTGGTGTGAAGTATAGGCCTGAGTCTATTCAACTCACTTTAAAACTGCTACTATGTACCTGGTGATAATGATATATAGATAATAGAAATAAAGGGTACACAGTTTTATTTATTTATTTATTTTAAAGATTTTATTTTATTATTTTTAGAAAGAGGGTAAGAGAGAGAGGCAGAGAGGGAGAGAAACATCAATGTATGGTTGCTTTTCACCTGCCTCCAGCCACAGACCTGGCTGGAGACCTAGCTTGCAACCTAGTTATGTTGCCCTGGCTGGGAATCGAACCTGCGACCTTTGGGTTCACAGGCCGGCACCTTATCCACTGTGCCACCAGCCAGGGGTGGTACACAGTTTTACTACCTTGAAGAAGCAACTCAGTCCAGGGAGATAAGTATTTAATCACATATTTAAAAGACAATCTATTCCTATCACATTTGGCCTTCACATTGAATTGTGCTAGCAACACGTACTAGTACCAAAGAATGGACAAAGAGCAAAATAATGTAAAGGGTAAAAATAATGAGAATAAGCTTATTCTCAAATCAAACATATCAGTCACGTATTACTATGCTTTGTCTTTAAAAACTATTTTCTTATCTCGCAGTTACTTCTAGATAACGATCCCATTATTATTATGAAATATTACATGATATTATGAGTTAGACTTCACTGTCCTAAATTCTTTAAACGGTTCACATTTTACTTACTCTCTGTATAAACACTGTAAGATATGTATTATTTATGTCACCATTTTGCAGATGAGAAATGCTAGGCACAGAAATACTAAGTAATTTGCTACTGGTCACCCACTACTAGAGAAGCTAAGATTCAATCCCTTCATCTTAGCTACAGAGTCTCAGTGGCCAATCAGGAGCTACACTCTCTCCTTACAGAAGTGGTCAGTCCATGATCAGCAGACTCTCACTGCAGGAGAAATGTCTGTGGAAATACACACACTGCAAATACACATGTCCTCATAAACACACACACACACACACTCACACATACACCCATTCACACTCCATTTAAAAGATTAAAATGATATATCACACATAGAATCTGATGGCTTGCTTTTCATTTAGTAACCTGTCATAGTCATCTTGCTAAGTCATTAAATATAGATACAATAGTTATTTCACTTTCACCTAGAAGGCAAATACATATATCATTTGTTGTTTTAATGTGTATGTGTTGTTTCATGTTTGTTGTTCAGTGTTACTTAACTTTTTTTGTTAATTGGATATCTAAATCCTTTGCCCAACTCTTGGAATGGATTTTACATACACATACACACACACACACACAAACACACACACAATCACATATATGTCTTATTAATTTTTAAGAGTTCTTTATATTTTTGGAATAACAAAATTTTTTCTGTTAAGCTTCTTGCAAATATTTACTCAGATTTATTTTATTTTAAAATTTTGTTTATAGTGGTATCCACTACATAGAAATCTGATTTTATAAAAAGATTTTACTTATTATTTTTAGAGAGAGGAGAAGAGAGAGAGGCAGAGAGGGAGAGAGACATCAATGTATGGTTGACTTTCACCTGCCTCCAGCTATAGACCTGGCTGGAGACCTGGCCTGCAACCTGGTCATGTGCCCTGGCTGGGGAATTGAACCAGCAACCTTTGTGTTCGCAGGCTGGCACCTTATCCACTATGCCACCAGCCAGGGCTAAGAAGTCTGATTTTTTTATTTGTCAAGTTGGCCAGCATTTCTCTTTATGATTTTTTTTATGTGCATGTTTAAGAAAATTTTTATCACCCAAAGATTGGATAGATAGGTTGACAGAGATGTATAGCTAGTTAGATAAACTATCTAATTTCATAGAAAACTTAAATGTTTTTTTTTAAATTAGATAATTAATTCATTTAGAATTATTGCTTATACTTACATTATATGTATGTATAAATATCCTTAATATAAATATATACATGATTATATACAGGTATATATGTTCTAAAATGTGTAAGCAATTGTCTCATACTATTTGTAAAGTAATATACTTATTTAAGATGCCACCATTGTTATATACTAAAGTTTCATACATGCTAGCATCTGTTTCAGTTTTATAATATATTTATTGGCCAGCTATTTTATGCCTGCTCACTATACACTATAACAACAAGAGAAGGAAAATATATTATATATTTTATATCTGATAAGATATATTTTCTTTACTCCTTCATTTCTCTTTTCTGCATCTCACTTTTTATCATAAAATTACTCATCTAGGTAAATTTAGAATATGCTTATTAAATTTCCTTAAAAAATCTTCCGCAAACTTGGTCAGAATTTCAGTGAATTTATGTATTGATTTATATGAAATGAACATCTTTATAAAATTGTGTTGTTCTATTCATAAAATCAGTTTTCTAATCACTTACTCAGACATTGTATTTCATAGTTTTCTTCAACTAGATCTTAAATACTTCTTTAAGTATCTACTTTAAGTTTAACCATGGCAAAAAGCATTTTTGCTAAAATTTCTACTTGGTTATTTTTGTTCTGTATACATAATATAATATACTATATATATATATATATATATATGATGAAGTTCTGTAATGAAGTCAATAGTATTTTTATTTATTTATTTTTTAAGATTTTATTTATTATTAGTTTTAGAGAGAGGGGAAGGGAGAGAGGCAGAGAGGGAAAGAAACATCCATGTATGATTGCCTTTTACCTGCCTCCAACTATGGACCTGGCTGGAGGCCTGGCTTGCAACCTGGTTATGTGCCCTGGCTGGGAATCAAACCAGTGACCTTTGGGTTCCCAGGCTGGCACCTTTCCACTGAGCCACCAGCCAGGGCCCAAGAGTATTTTTTAAATGTGGTGGGTTATTATACACTAAAAGAATCTATGGGAAACTGAATGTAATTTAACCTTACGAAGGAGCATTGAATAACATTTATTGTCAATAGATGCACTATCAGGAGCAACTGTAGGAAGTATTGATAAAGAATTATAAATCAGGACATTTAAATTAATGTAACAATGCAAATGAAGCAACTACAGATTGTTCACCAACAGTAGGATGCTGTATAATGACTAATAAATGGAGCTGAAAACCCACCATAGGTTTGTAATCACTTGTGGACTACCTGAATGCATGAACAATGTATTTGATTAATAATAAACTTAATTCTAGAAAAAAAGAATATTCAATTACTTCATCCTATACTAGATCACATTTCTTACCAGTTATTATAGGCTTGAATTGGCTTTTTAATTTCTTAAAAGATATACAATCAGCCCTGGCTGGTAGCTCAGAGGATGAAGCGCTGGCCTGTGAACCCAAAGGTCACTGGTTTGATTCTCCAGTCAGGGCACATAACCAGGTTGCAAGCCAGGTCTCCAGCCAGATCCATAGCCGGAGGCAGATGAAAGGCAACCATACATTGATGTCTCTCTCCCTCTCTGCCTCTCTTCCTACCCCTCTCTCTGAAAATAATGAATAAAATCTTTAAAATAAATAAATAAAATTTAAAAAGAAAAGATATACAATCAAATTATCTTCAAATAATCTTTATCACTTTTTAAATATTTGTTCTTTTAATTCCTTCTATTGTCATATGGGCAAGACCCCTTAAAATGTTTTTAAATATCTGTTCAAATATATCTGACTGCTACTTTTGTGCCTACAGGGAGCTCTGCCATAGCAGATTGACTCTAAAACCCTGAAAATAGAGACCATCTGTGGGCTTGTCTTCAAGGAGTGGGTGTAGGGAATAGGCAGAGAAAGGTGAAAGTTTAACCTCATCTGTATGCTGGGAATAATAACTACCTCATATGAACTTTACGAGAATTTAAAATAGAAAGTAAAAAGTGTAAAACAAAAACTATTAATAATGACTGGAGCCACAGAGTGCCCAATACATGATAATTAGTGTTATTATTGCCAAGGGCCTTGTGCAAACAGAGATGAAAGTGTGAAAACAGATGAGGGCATATTTAAAAGATGCTGCTAAATGCAACACCCAATGAAGCAGCTATTGTTATTGATGTTTCTCAGTGCCTTCTTCCCATTGAAAACAAATGCCAGAATTTGTTTAAGGACCAAGATCACAGACTACTACATCTTCCTTTAAATTCCCATTCCTTGCTCAGAGTGTTTCTTTGGGATTACTTTGAAAATATAATGAAAAAAATCAGCATTTATAAATGTTATCAGATAGTTTGAAGGATCAAAATCTAACTGGTTTAAAGCAGCAACATGCATTTGTTTACTCCTCAAACATGCATAAAAGAAAAGATGCCCTGTGAACAATACTGTAGTCATCTAAGGACTATACATACTCCAGCCAAGGTTTGGTCATGTAGCATTTTCAGGATGATTTCTGCCCCTCTGGTGCTAATAAAATATTCAAGAAAAGAGAAAATCAGAAATGTCTTTCAATTGTCAGAATGAGCAAAAAGAAAACTCTGTTTTCTGACAATAGAAACTATTAAGATTGAAAATCAATAGTCCAGTTTGTCTACTGTTTAATAAAATATCTAAGTTATTCAGATTTTAAAAAATAACTAATATATTTTTCTTTTCTTGGTGCTGTCTATAAACAGTAATAAAAATATTCATGGGAGAAGAAAACCAAACCTATGTGACTGAGTTTATCTTCCTGGGCCTTTCACAGGATCCACAGACACAAGTCCTGCTCTTCTTCCTTTTTCTGATCATCTACCTGCTGACTGTGCTGGGAAATCTGCTCATCATTGTGCTTGTTCACATGGACTCAAGACTCCATACACCCATGTATTTTTTCCTTAGAAACTTGTCTTTTGCTGATCTCTGTTTTTCTACTACTACAGTCCCTCAGGTGCTAGTCCACTTCCTGGTAAAGAAAAAAACCATTTCCTTTGCTGGGTGCTCAACACAGATAGTCATTTTACTTCTGGTTGGCTGTACAGAGTGCGCGTTGCTGGCGGTGATGTCTTATGACCGGTACATGGCTGTCTGCAAGCCCCTGCACTACTCCACCGTCATGACACATTGGGTATGTGTCCAGCTGGCTACAGGGTCTTGGGCCAGTGGAGCGTTTGTGTCTCTGGTGGACACCACATTCACATTGCATCTGCCTTACCGAGGGAACAATATCATTAACCATTTTTTTTGTGAACCTCCTGCACTCCTGAGGCTGGCTTCAGCAGATACCTACAGCACAGAAATGGCCATCTTTGCCATGGGTGTGGTCATCCTCTTAGCTCCTGTCTCCCTAATCCTTGTCTCCTACTGGCATATTATCTGTACTGTGATCCAGATGCAGTCCAGGGAGGGCAGGCTCAAGGTCTTCTCTACCTGTGGCTCCCACCTCACTGTTGTTGTCCTCTTTTATGGCTCAGCAATATTTGCCTACATGAGACCAAACTCCAGGATAATGAATGAAAGGGATAAAATGATCTCTGTGTTCTACTCAGCAGTGACACCCATGCTGAACCCCATCATTTATAGTCTGAGGAACAAGGATGTCAAAGGGGCTCTCAAGAGAGTGACTACAAAATAGCCTTTTTGAAGGTGGGGAATCTCTGATTAGAATGACAATGTTAGGAATGTGGAGAGAAGTGATTTTATTGTAAACTCCCATGTTCATTCTGATTCCTCTACTGTTTTCTTCCTTCCCTGATTAACCCATATCTCTTCTCAGATAATTTAGCAAGTTGCCTGTTCAAGGTAAGGCACCTTGAGAGACACAGGGAAGTAATACAGAAAGGAAATAAAAGAGGTAAAAAGAAGGAAGGAAGGAAAGGAAAGGTGGGTAAGTAAACAGTCACTACTCTCCAAGCCCATGTAAGCTAATAAAATAGGGAGACATACAACTATGTATCAAAAAAACTGAAGAACCAAATAAGCAAATAAAACTATCACAAATATGATAATTCATTTCTGTCAAATGGAGTCATTTCCTTCATTCTTGCATGAATTCATTAAACATATTTGAGCATTTATTATATATCCCAAGTATATTTCTAGGAGCTGGGGATAAAAACATAAAAAGTAAATTCCTCATGGTGTTACATTAATATTTTTAACATAAACTTAAATTCTAAATATAACAATTTCTGAAATTTAAAAGTGAGCACAGTTAAGGAATAACAAATGGTAGAATTATTCTAACAGTATGTGTAACATTAGGAAAATTGTGAAATATAAGCTAAAAAGGGTCCAGTCAAGATGGTGGCATAGGTAAATGGGGTACTCACTCCCACAACCAAACAATCAAAATTACAACTACAGCCCTGGCTGGTAACACAGTGGATAAGGTGCCGGCCTGCGGACCCAAAGGTCGCAGGTTCGATTCCCCAGCCAGGGCACATAACAAGGTTGTAAACCAGGTCTCCAGTCAGGTCTGTGGCTGGAGGCAGATGAAAAAAGCAACCATACATTGATGTCTCTCTCCCTCTCTGCCTCTCTCCCTTCCCCTCTTTCTGAGAATAATGAAATAAAATCTTTAAAAAAAAAAAATTACAACTACAAAACAACCATCTATGAGAACTGCCTGAAATGTAGCTGAACAGAAAGAAGTCTTATAATTAAAGAATAAAGAAGAAGCTATATGGAGACTGGTAGGAGGGATGAAGTTGTGAACCAGGATAGTCTAACACCCATGAGTGGTGGTTAAATATTGGGAGGGATAGATCAGCATGTGAGATAACCCCTGAAGAAAAAGGGGTCCCAGACCCACACTAGGCCAAGGGTTCCAGCACCTGGAAACAGAAGTCTTCTTAACTTCTGGCAGGGAAAACCAGCAGGGATTGTGGCTGAGTGAGACAAAAGGTTGTTCCTCTTAAAGGGCTCACGCACAGACTTAATCAGACTTACTCTTTGGGAGCTTCAGACCTAGAGCAGCAGTTTGAAAGATACCAGGAACAAACAAGCAGAAAATGAATTATCTGACATCTGGATGAGAGCTGGCGGGGCAGCTTTCCCAGACAGAAGTGGTGGTAGAAGCCATTGTTCTTTTGTTGAGATAACCCCTGCAAACACAGGTAGGTACCATACCTGCATCTCCATCAACTTGGCTAACACTGTTTGCTTCGCCCTGGTGACAGACACCCTGCCCCATCCAATTTGTAAGCCACTTAAGATATTTCCAGTGACTTTTCCATATAAATGGCCTGTCTGGGCTCATGCTTCAGACCTTCCTCAAATCTCTCAAATAAGCAGCATCTGGCCTTGGCATGCCCTGACTTCTTGCTAAGTGGCCCCAGGCTCAGCGCTAGTAGCAGCTGACCTTAGCTTGCAGTTTGGTCTGTTCTGGGCGTCTCTAGGCCCAATACCAGTAGCAGTTGCTCTGTAGCTCATGCTGGGTGGTGTTGGGCAGGACACAAGTGGCAGCTAACCTTAACCTGTACCTCTAAGGAGGGACCAAAGCCAGTGCACCCAATGGACAGCTTCAGACAACACCAAAGCACCTCCATGAGCAACACACTCAAGGAATATACATGGTGGGCACCAGAGCCATGCTTAAGTCAGTCCTATTCTGTGGGGTTGGCCCCAGCATGGAAAATACTTCACAGTGGTCTCAGTCAGTCCTCTTAGCTGATCAACCTGAGGGTAAATATCTCCCATTGATGTGTGAACAACAATCAAGTTTCAACTACTATAGGAGGGTGCACCTCCTAGAGTACTACATAGGGTGGGTGCACCTGCAGTGCCAAACTTGAGTTGGGAGGTTACACCGTAGGGCGCTGCAGAACATCTACTATATTAGGCCATTCTACCCAGTCTAGGAGACATAACAGTCTGGTACTGTTAAATGAACTGCCAGAAAGGAAACAAAGCGGGGACCCTCGCCAATGCAATCTAACAAAAACTTAATACAGGAGGCTAGAAGCAGAGGGAGATATGTCTCACCTGCTGACCCAGTAATCCTGAACCTGGTCCAGTAAGGATGCCAGGCATTTTGAACAACACAAGTAAAACTATGATAGTTCAGGGGGCCTTTGCCCACTTGCTCTTCTCTTGGTCCTTTGGCCTCCTGGGCTCTGGCCACATGGGTGCTGGTTATCCAGCTTTTGGCCACCCTTGCTTTTGTTCTTGCCTTCACTAATAAACTTTGTATGCACACTAAGAGACTCACTGATATGTAATTCTTTTTTTGCGTTAGCAAGAAGAACTAAGGTTTCTCCAGTAACAGCTCTACCCAATACATAGAAATAAACACAAGGGGTCTTCCAAAATGAGGAGACAAAGAAACATTTCCCAAATGAAAGAACAGGATAAAACTCCAGAAAAAAAATAAATAAACAAAATGGAGATAAGCAATCTACCAGATGCAGAATTCAAATCACTAGTTATAAGGACATTCAATGATGATTAGATGAACTTAGTGGAATCTTCGACAGAGGGTTAGGAAATATAAAATGGAGATAGAAAAACATAAAAAAGAGCCAGTAAAAAATAAAGACTAACTGAAATGAAGAATACATTACAGGGAATCAACAATTGAGTAAATGAAGCAGAGGATCATATCAGCAATTTTGAAGGTAGGATACCAGAAAACACCCAGTCAGAACATAAAAAAGAAAAAAATTAAAATAAATGAGGATAGTTTAAGGAACTTCTGGGATAAAATTCACATCATCAGGATGTTGAAAGGAGAAGAGAAATCAAAGATTAAAAACCTATTTGAAAAAACAATGATGAAAAACTTTCCCAACCTGGTGAAGAAAAAGACATGCAATTCCAAGAAGTCAGAGACACATACAAGATGAACCCAAAGAGGCCTACACCAAGATACAACATACTTAGAATGCCAAAAGTTAAAGACAAAGAATCTTAAAAACATCAAGAGTAGAGCAGTTAGTTACCTACAAGGGAGTGCCCATCAGACTGTCAGCTGATTTCTCAAAGAAACTTTGTAGGCCAGAGGGATTGGCACAAAATATTCAAAGTAATGGAAAGCAAAGAGTTACAAGCAAGATTATTCTACTCAACGCAGTTATTGCTTAGAAATAAAGGATAGATAAAAAGCTTCCCAGTCAGGGAAAAGTTAAAGGAATTCACGATCATCAAACCAGTATTATAAGAAATATTAAAAGGACTTCTTTAATTACTAGAAGAAAAATATCATGTAAAATGGCAATAAATACATACCTATTAACACTTTAAATGCAAATGGATTGAATGTTCTAATCAAAAGACATACAGTGGCTGAATGGATAATAAAACAAGATCTTTGCATGTGCTGTCTACAAGAGACTCACTCCTGCCTGAATGTAAAGGAATAGAAACAGATATTTCATGAAACAGATAAACAAAAAGCTGGTGTTGCAATACTTATACCAGACAAAATAGACTTTAAAACAAAGGTTATATAACAAGAGACAGAAAGGGACCCAGCAATTTCATTTTTGGTTATTTATCTGAAGAAACCCTAAATGCTAAATTGAAAAAACATATGCATCCATATGTTCATTACAACATTATTTATAATAGCCAAGATATTAAAGCAACATAAGTGCTCATCAATAGATAAATGGATAAAGAAAAGGTGGTACATATACATATACACTGGAATATGACTCAGCTATAAAAAATGAATGAAATCTTGTCATCTGCAACCACATGGATAAACCTAGAGATTATTGTGCCGAATGAAATAAGCCAGATAGAGAAAAACAAATGCCATATGATTTCACTTATGTATGAAATTTAAAAAGTAAACAAATAAGTAGAACAGAAACATACTCATAAATGTAGAGAACATTTTAACAGTTGCCAGATAGAAAGGGGGTGGTTAAGGGGATGGTGAAAAAGGTGAAAAGACTGAGAAATACAAATTGGTAGTTACAGAATAGTTATGGGGATGTAAAGTATAGCAAAGGGAATATAGTCAATAATACTGTAATTACTATATATGGTGTCAGATGGGTACTGGGTTTTCAGGATAATCAGTGTAAAGCATATAAATGTCTAATCAGTGGATTATACACCTGAAACTAATATAATGTAATCAACTATAAGTGAACATAAAAATTATTTTAAAATTAAAAATTAAGCTGAAAAGTAAGTCAAAGAGTCTAGATTAAGAAATGCTTTGAGCCCAAGTTGGTATGGCTCAGTGGACTGATTGCCAGACTGTGAACCAAAGGGTCACCAGTTCCATTCCCAGCCAAGGCACATGCCTGGGTTGCAGACCAGATCCCCAGTTGAAGGCATGTGAGAGGCAACTACACATTGATGTTTCTCTTCCTCTCTTTCTTCCTCCCTTCACCTCTCTCTAAAAATAAATTTAAAAAAATCTTTTTAAGTGCTTTGAATTCAATTCTAATGAATTTGCCCAGCATATAATTCTGAAAATGCTGAAAATTGGAAAATGCATAGGACAGTGATGGACAATGAAGAAAAAATTAAGGAAAGAAGGTATGGGGCATTGTTTTATGCTGAGTTAAAGCATTTATGATGTAGACCATAGTTTTGCACATCATGGCTTAAAATGGTTCGTAAGTGGTTTTGTTGAAAATATTTCTCAATACAGAATGGGGTAGAGCAGTTGATCTCAGGAATCTATATTTGTAACAAGTCCCAGGTGATTCTTAAGCACTTTAAAAATTTTATACACCTTTTTAAGCAATGGAATGGCTTTTATATATATTGTGCAATTAGTTGCTTAATGTCCAACTCCTCCCTTAGATTGTAATTCCATGGCAGTAAAGACTGTAACTGCTTTGTTGTTCACTATATTACCATTTGTAGTAAAGTGTCAGAGCTCAATAAATAGTATTTTGAATAAGTGAATAAAATTAAAGTTTAGGAGAGAGAGATATGGAGTGGAGGAATAGATTTGGAAGTTTACTGCAAATAAATGCAAGTGAAATTGCATACACCTAAGTATGTGTGCCCAAAATTTTAATCAGGAAAACAAGTGCATGCATTGCAATCTTGAAGAAGTTCTTCTAAAGTGCAAGTACCTGGTCCAATTGCAAGCCATAAGAGTGGCAAAGATGGAGGCAATACATATGTTTCGTAAAAATATCCAAAGGTAAGTTTGAGTTCATTCCTGGACAAGATGAGCTGTTGAAAAAAGATAGTGGGAAAGAATCCAAGAACTGAACCTTGGAGTTACCAGCATTTCAACGATGGATGAAGAATAGCCAATCAAGCTTGGAGCAGCAAGAATCAGAGAAACAAAGGGGAACTGAATAACAATGTGTCAGAAGTGGTGAAAGGAGAAGCCTTCCAGGAAAGATTGCACAAATGTCTCAGAATTTTACATACTGATAAAAGGCTACTGAATTTGTCAATTTAGTCATTATTGACCTTTGCAAAGATTATTACAGCAGACTAATGGAATGACAGTTACAGACTTTTAAGAAGCATACAGAATGCATTTGGAGGTGACTTCTAAGTTGAAAACCAAAATATGCTAGATCTAATCAGGTAAAGGTGTGTGTGTGTGTGTGTGTGTGTGTGCGCGCGCGCGCACGTGCTTGTGTGGTGGGGGTGGGGTAGTGGTGAAGAGTCAAGAAGCCAAAAAAAAGAAAAGTCAGGAAGCCAGAAAATAAGCAAAGAGGTACATAGGATTTTCCTTTTACAAAGATAGGCTTTCTTCAGCTCTAATATAATAAATATTCTCCTTACATTATCTTTTGGTTCTAGTTCTAGCTTTCCTTTATATAAGCTAATACTAGTTTCTATAACAGGGCTTAGCAAACTTTTTCTTTAAAGGGCCAGATCATAACTAGTTGAGGCTTTGGGGCCATACTGTCCCCATTACAACTGCTCCACTCTGTTCCTGTAGTTAGAAAATAGTCATAAGCCCTGGCTGGTAGCACAGTGGGTAAGGTGCCGGCCTGCGAACCCAAAGGTCGCAGGTTCGATCCCCCAGCCAGGGCACATAACCAGGTTGCAAGCCAGGTCTCCAGTCAGATCTGTGGCTGGAGGCAAATGAAAAGCAACCATACGTTGATGTCTCTCTCCCTCTGCCTCTCTCCCTTCCCCTCTTCCTAAAAATAATGAAATAAAATCTTAAAAAAAAATACAAAAAAAAAAAAAAGAAAGAAAGAAAAAGAAAATAGTCATAGACAACCACAAAAATAAATGTATTCCAATAAAACTTCATTTGTAGGGATCCTGTCAAGATGGCAGTGTAGAAAGACATGGCTCTCCTCTTTGCACACCACATCAAATTTACAAATATAGAACAACCATCAGCTAGAAATATCATACATAGAGCTGAATGGAAGTCTGACAGCTACAGAATTAAAGAAACCACATCCATTGAGACAGGTAGGAGGGGCACAGACGCAGAATGGGCTGGTCTCTCACCCATGTGTGATGGAGAAAAATTCAAGAGGAATATCTCAGGAGCAAGGAGTCCCAGTCCCACACCAGGCCTCCCAGCCCAGGGTTCTAGTGCCCATGACACCTGGCTCCAAAAACCAGCAGGGATTGAGTTGATGGAAGAAACTGCTGGAGCCCCAAGCAGTTCATATTAAAGAACCCAAACGTGAACTCACATACTCAGATTCACTTCCTCTGAGCCCCAGCACTGGGGCAGAAGCTTGGAAGGCACCAGTTCTACACAGGGAGAAACCGAAGTGTCTGGCATCAAGGCAAGCAGAGGCCATTGTCTCTTTTCTAAACCTTCTCCTCATAGAGCCAGGAAGCTGGTAACATATCTGAGATTCCATCAACCTAGCTAACTCTGTTCCACCTGACTTGGAGAGCCCCAGAGACTCCACCTAACTCAACTTAAGGGCTCACACAAGCTACTTTTCTACATGAATGGCTGGTCTTGGCTCATGCTTCACTACTTCCTAAAGTCTCTCAATAAGCAACAGCTGGCCTCAGTGAGCTCAAGACCCAGCACTAGCAGCAGCAGTTTAGTTTCATAGCTTGGCTTCACTTGGGAATCTCCAAGCCCAGCACAAATAACAGCCATCCCTGACTGCTTTACGCCTCAGGCAGGGTGTCCTAGACAAAACACAGGTTGGGGCTGACCATGGCCTGCACCAACCAGGAAACGCCAAGGCCAGCACACACTGTGGACAACTTACAGACTACATTGGAGCATCACCACCCTGCCCCTGCATGGCTGATCCTCCACAAAAGGTGGAGGTTGATGGTTAGTGGTCACAGCCAGTCCTTGCTGCTGACTGGCCTGGATAAATCTCTCCCATTGATCTGTCAACAGTAAGCAAGCACCAACTACAAGAGGAGGGTATACTCAGCGCACATAAAGGGGCACCTCAAGTACCCCACTTGGGTGATAGGGGAGGCTGTGCCACATTAGACCATACTACCAAAACATGGAGTCAAAGCAGCTCTACCCAATACACAGAAACAAACACAGAGAGGCTGCCAAATTGAGGAGGCAAAGAAATATGGCCCAGATGAAAGAACAGAACAAAACCCCAGAAAAAGAACAAAACAAAGTGAAGATAACCAAACTATTAAATGCTCCATTTAACACACAGGTGATCAGGATGATCAGAAATGATTGAGTATGACCACAAAATAAAGGAAGAAGTCATGGTTATACAAAGTGAAATAAATAAAAATATACAGGGAACCAAAGATGATGATGGGAAGAAAGCCAGAATTTAAGTCAACAGTTTAGAACAAAAAGGAGAAATAAATTCACCCAGAAGAGAAAGAAGACACACAAACTGAAAAAAATGAGGAGAGAATTAGGAACCTCTGGAACAACTTTAAATGTGCCAATAGCTGAATCATACAGATGCCAAAGGAAAAGAGGAAGATCAAGAAATTGAAAACTGATATGAAAAAAAAATGAAAGAAAACTTCCCTAATTTGGTGAAGGAAATAAACACACAAGTTCAGGAAGCCCAGAGAAACCCAAACAAGTTGTACCCAAAGAGGATCACACCAAACACGTCATAATTAAAATGCCAAACAAAGGTTAAAGACAAAGAGAGAATCTTAAAAGCAGCAAGAGAAAAAAAAAAAAGAGTTACCTACAAAGGGGTTCCCATAAAACTACCAGCTGATTTCTCAAAAGAAACTTTGCAGGCAAGAAGGGACTGGGGGACTGGCAAGAAGTATTCAAAGCAATGAAAAGCAAGGATCTATACAACCAAGATTACTCTGCCCAGCAAAGCTATCATTTAGAACAGAAGGGCAGATACAGAGCTTCCCAGACAAGATAAAGGAGTTCATCATCACCAAGCCATTATTACATGAAATGTTAAAGGGACTTATTTAAGAAAAAGAAGATCAAGTCTATGAAAATTAAAATGACAACAAACTCACAATTATCAACAACTGAATCTAAAAAATAAAAACAAAAACAAACTAAGCAAACAACCAAAACAGGGACAGAATCATAGGTATGGGGATCATTTGGAAGGTGACCATCTGGGAGGGGGAAGGGAAATAATGGGGGAAATAGTGTAGGGATCAAGAAGCATAATTGGTAGGAACAAAATAGACAGGGGGATGTTAAGATTAGTATAGGAAAGGATGAAGCCAAAAAACTTACATGCAGGACCCATGGGCATGAACTAAGTTGGGAGTGGTGGTGGTGAGGGTTGCTGGAGAGAAGTTGGATATTTGGCCAAGGGAAGTAAAGGTAAAAAACTAGGAAAACTGTAACAGCATAATCAATAAAATATACCTTAAAAAACAAAACCGTAAAACAAAACACCATAAAAATATAACTTCATTTGTAAAAACAAAAAACAAAAACAAAACATGGCCCCAGGGACATGTTTAATGACCCCTGCTCTACCAGATAAATCTCAAATCTAGTGGCTTAACAGATAGAAGTCTTTGTTTCACTTACATAAATTCCAGTTGAAAGATGGTGTGGCAGGTATGTGGATAAAAATAGCTCTGCTATTTGAAACTTTCAGGGTCATTCTGCATACCAATATCCAGAAAGAAGAAGATAAAAAGGTTATGGTTTAGAAAAAGCACTTATCACTTCTGTTCACATTCTATTTATTGAAACGAACTTACATAGCCCCACATAAAAGCTGGGAAACAAAAGGGACATGAATCTGGAGTAGGCAGGCTGACTTTAGGGCTTTGTTTTTAACCATTAGATCTTTAAAATAACTGCAATTTACTTTAGGATAATTTATATATATATATATGAGTTAATGTATTTTCCCCTAAATACTTAGTCATTTCTTTTCATATCATGGCTAGTCATTCTTTTTCAATTAATTTCAAATGCTGCTCTATTATACACTAAATCTAATCATGTATATTTGTTAATTATAGCACTTTTAATAACATTTTAAAATGATTTTATTTATTATTTTTAGAGACAGGGGAAGGGAGAGAAGCAGAGAGGAGAGAGACATCAATGTATGGTTGCCTTTCACCTGCCTCCAGCTAAGGACCTGGCTTGGAGACCTGACTTGCAACCTGGTTACATGCCCTGGCTGGGAATCGAACCAGCAACCTTTGGGTTCACAGGCCAGCACCTTACCCACTGTGCCACCAGCCACGGCTCAATTATAGCACTTCTTTTGCTGTATTTCAATTACTGTGGCTTTAGTTGGTAGAAAGTAACTTTCATTTTTTCCATTTCATAATTTGCTTGATAGTTCATATCCCTTCTACCTCTCAGCTTGTCAATTTCACTTTTCAAAATGCCACTACAACTTTGATAATTATTACTTTGAATTTATATATTGTTTTGCAAAAAGATGAACACTTAAATAAAAATATTAAATCTTTTCATTTAGGAACATGGCATATTTCTCTCTTCAGTGTTATAAACACATGCACTAATACATGTATACTTTTCACTTGCTATTGTACAGAATGTGGTATATCTATACCTAGTTTTATGGTGAAGAAGCTATGAAACACACATAGCATAGTCCATCCTCTCATTAAGTTTTTATTTTGGATATGGAAACAGAGTAAACAAGTAAACTAGATATAAATAAGAAAGTTTCACATCATGGTAAGTGAAATGAAGAAAATAAAACAGTGTGCAACAAAACCTTTTGTTTTGGATGCATGCCATTTAAACTGGTAGCCTCTTTGAGAAGTTAAAAATTTATCCTGGGTGATGTGACTCAGTGGATGAGTGCCTGTGAGCCAAAAGTCTGCTGGTTCAATTCCCAGTCAGGGCACATGCCTGGGTTGTGGGCCAGGTCCCTAGTTGGGGGCATTCAAGAGGCAGCCACATATAGATGTTTCTCTCCTTCTTTTTTCCTCCCTTCCCCTCTCTCTAAAAATAAGTAATTTTTAAAAGAAATTGTTTTTATTTAATCTTTATTGTATTTTTTCCATTACTATTTAGTCCCTTTATACCCTCTTTCCTCCAGTAATCACCCACTGTTGTCCATGTTCATGAGTCCTTTTTCCTTTTTGCTCAATCTCTCCACCCACTAACCTCTCTCCTTCCACCAGCTATCATCTGTTCTCCATCTATGAATCTGTCCCTATATTCCTTGTCAGCTCAATTTGTTCATTAGATTCCACATATGAGTTAAATCATGTAGTATTTATCTTTCTCTGACTGCTTATCTCACTTAGCATAATGTTCTCCAAGTCCATTCATATTGTCACAAAAGGTAAATTTTTCTTTTTTATGGCCATGTAGTATTCCATTGTGTAAATGTCCCATCATTGTTTTATCCAATCATCTACTGATGGACACTTGGGCTTCTTCCATTTCATGGTGATTATAAGTAATGCTGCAATGAATATAGGGGTGCTAATGTTCTTTCAAATTAATGTTTTGGGTTCCTTCAAATATATTCCCAGAAGTGAGATTGCTGAGTCAAAAGGCAGATCCATTTTAATATTTTGAGGTATCTCTATACTGCTTTCCAATAGGAAAGCACCAGTCTTCATTCCCACCAATAATGCACCAGGGTCCCCTTTCTCTACATCCTTGCCAGCATTTGTTGTTTGTTGTCTTATTAATGATGACCATTCTGACAGGTGTGAGGTGATATCTCATTGTGGCTTCAATGTGCATTTCTCTGATGGTTAATGATGTTGAGTACTTTTTCATATGTCTATTGACCATCTGTATGTCCTCTTTGGAAAAGTTTTTAAGATGAGATTTTTAAAATGTTATTACCTTTTTTTTTCCTAAAGATTTTATTTATTATTTCCAGAGAGAGGGGAAAGGAGAGAGGCAGAGAGGGAGAGAGACATCAGTATGTGGCTGCCTTTCACCTGCCTCCAGCTACAGATCTGGCTAGAGACCTGGCTTGCAACCTAGTTATGTGCTCTAGCTGGGAATGGAACCAGTTAAGATGAGATCTTAATGATGGGAAGTAGTAAGACAAGCAGATTTTATGGAAGAACATCACAGGCTAGCAGGAACAGTTTTGGACTGTGTGATGCACACAGCAAGATGGTCAACAGGATTAGACTGGAGATAGTGTGAAGGAGCACAGTTTCAAACATAGACAGAAGGTAGGCATGGGCAAGATCATGTGCATCTTTGTTGAAAAATGACATGATCTGATTTATATTTATAAAAAGTCAACCTGTATACTAGGAATAAAACATGTTAGAGTGGATCAGAGAGGAAAAAAAGACCTATTGGAAAGCTATTATAGAGTAATAGGCAACAGATTATGGTGACTTGTGGTAATACTTGTTGGGGAAATCAAGAGAAAAGCATATATTTGGAATGTATTGTGCAGATAAAGCCAACATGATTTACTTGCTGGGTCAGTAAGGCATAAAGAAAAGAAAACAATGATTATATTTATTTTTAGTTTCAGTTGTGTGGATGGTGATATTACTGATTTAGCTGGAAAAGAGTGAGAGAGGAACAGGTTAGTGGGAGAATGAATCAAGAGTTATATTTTGTATTAAACTTAAAATTCCAACTAGCCATAATAAGAAGGTCATCAGATAAATGAGTCTGTGGTTTATAGAAGTAAGCATGTCTTTGAGAATTAAAAGCAAGTAGATAGTATTTAAACCTATGCAACTAGGTAAAATTACTCAAGAAGAGATTATTAAGTGAGGAGAAAGAGAGGTTTATATTAGCACCATGGGGAATTCGCAAATTCAAAAAGAGAAGGGGATCCAATAAAGTGAAGAGAATTAAGATAGGAAGAGGGAAAGCCTGGAGTATGCTGAATCTGGAAGCCAAGAGAAGAGCTTCAAGAGAAAGGAAGTGTAAACTGTATCAGTATTATTAAAACTTTAAATAAAAAGAATATAAGAATGTCCATTTTATTTAGAACAAGAATGATGACTGACAAAGAACAGATCTATGGAAAAAGATCAGAGCTTGATTAAAAGTAGGTAAATATGTGAATAGAAAATCAGCAGAGGAGAAAGTGGGCATAGATATGTCTTTTGATATTTTTATTTTTCCTCTGAAGAGAAGGTGAAAAAATGGATTAGTAACTGAAGGGAATGTGGAGTGATGGAAAGGGTTCTTCATGATGGGGTAATAAGAGTATATTTGTACCTTACATTAATGATCCAGAGAAAACAAGGAAAATTGTTTCAGAATAAAGAGATTCTACAGGAGCAATTCTTAAGTAGATGAGAGATCCAGAGTACGAGTTGAGGGGGTCAGCCTTTGATAGACAGTTGTAAAGGGAGAGGACAGGGCATAAATGTGCAAGTACATAGAAGAGAGGGGGTGTTGAAGAGGGGAAGGTGAGGACCTTCCCTTTCTACTTCCTTTCCTTCCCCTTCTCACCGCATACTTCACTTTCTATTTTAAGTGAAATATGGAATAAGGTCATCAGCTAAGATTAAAGGTGTGAAATAGCCATTTTAAGAAAGGCACCAAGGCTGGGTTCAGGAAGTACAATAGTGTGTTCTGGGAGGCATGGCTGAGTATTACAGAAATGCCCAAGTTACAAATTATTAGTTTAATATGTTGATAATCAAATTACCAGTAAGATTCAATGATGTAGACAATAGAATCAAATAACTTTAGGAAGAGTACAGAGGAAGAAGGTAGAACTGAATAGCCAAGAAATATAGCTTAATATTGTATTTAGGAGAACATATTATGTAATGAAAGAAATAGAAAAAATTAACAGAAAAGGGAAGGATTATTTTAAAATATTAATAGGAAAGTGGCAACTTTGAAAACAAAGTTAAAACCTCACCACATTAATATAAATTAGAAATTTATTATAAAAGTTAAAAGCAAATTGTAAAATGATTAAGAAAAATAAAATATATAAATTGTTATCAAAAGTTAGGGTAGAAAATTATATCCTAACAGTAAAATCACTGAAAGAAAACAAGGAAGATAATATGAATAGATTTCACAACACAAATATTTTTAATATTTCTTTGTTTTAAAATCCTTATCATAGAGATAATAAAAGTCAAGTAACAAAAGATTTGGAAAATAGTTATTACCATAAATATAACAATCAAAGTATTGGTTTATCTAATCTGTAAAGAACTCCAACAACTCAGTAAAAAAGTAAGTAAATTAATTGTGCAAATTAAAACAATAGATTTAGATGTCAAATCTAAGAAAATATTAAAGACTATTTGTTAAATTTTTTAAAAGATTTTATTTATTATTTATAGAGAGAGGGAAAGGGAGAGAGGCAAAGAGCAAGAGAAACATCAATGTTTCTCAGTCAATCAGTTGCCTTTCACCTGCCTCCAGCTATGGACCTGGCTGGAGACCTGGCTTGCAACCTGGTTATGTGCCCTGGCTGAGAACTGAACCAGTGACCTTTGGGTACACAGGCTGGCGCCTTATCCACTGAGCTACCAGCCAGGGCCTTAAAGACTATTTGTTACATTTAACATGGAAAATATATGATTGGTTAAGTATACTTACATATTGATGGTAAAAATGTAAAATAATTAATTTTTTTAATCAACATCTTTTTATATTAAGAATATTAAATAGATTTTTGGCCTTGGCTTTAGTAATTCCACTCATAAGAATTTATTCTGAGGGGAAAAAATTAGTCACACACCTAAGAGATCAATATTGTTGTTTTTATACACACACAGTCACACATACCACCACTAACACCATTAAATGTATAATAATGAGGAAACTTCCAACTCTATTACAAAGCATCCATATGATGTAATGTTATGTTACCACATAAAAGTATTTTTAAGTCTATTGATTTATGTAGGAGTTAAGATTTATAAAATAGTCATTATATGCCAGGTGCTATTTAAATGCCTTATGTTTATATTCACTAACCTAATCCTCACAACAACTATGAAGTAGGTCTTACTATTACTGCCAGCTTGCAGTTTACAGATGTGTAGACTAAGATAGAGAGATGTTAAGTAACTTGCTCAAACTCATATACAGTAACCTTCCCTTATTCTTGGGAGATACAACCCCCCAGTGGATGTTCGAAACTGTGGATCATACCAGTCCCTGTAAATTAGGCACAGTAAGAGATCAACAACAATAACTAATAATAAAATAGAACAATTTACCATAATAAAAATTACATGATTATGGCTCTCTGTCTCAAAATAGCTTATTGTGCTGTATTCACCTTTCTTCTTGTGTTGATGTGAGATAATAAAACACTTTGTTGAGAACTTTCACCTTTTCATGTAAAGGAAGCACTTTTACTTTCTCTTTGGTCTATCCAAATTGCCACCATCACTACTCTTGAAATTTAGGGCTGTTATGAAGTAAAATAAGGGTGACTTGGACTCAAGCACTGTGGTTTCACAACTGTTCTGGTAACTGAGATGGCTGCTCTGAGAATTACTATGAATTATTGACAGGAGCGTGGGGTGAGGAGACACTGGACAAAGGCATGGTTCATGACCTGGAGAGAATAGCAGGAGATTTCATCATGTGTCTCAGAATGGTGTGCAATTTAAAACTTTGGAATTATTCCCTTAATTGTCCATTTAATATTTTCAGACCTAGTTAATACCAGATGGAAAGCAAAACTTCAGATAGGGGGTGAGGGGATTGTTGTATAAGCAAGTGGGGTTGTGTTGACTTCAAACCTGGTACTCTGACAACTGACCCCAGGTTCTTTGTCATTGCTTTATGCTAATGCCATATAATGCAGGGGGTGAAATAATTATATATTAATAAGTGAAAAGTCTCCATTCTACATGCAAAAGTCAAGTCAGTACAATGCACACTCATTTAAAATGGAAGGAAATGTATCTAAGTATGTGTAGAGATTATCTCTAGGTAGGTAGATTTAGCCTACTTTTAGTATTCTTAATGTTATTCATTTTTTAAAAGAACTTTTTAGTGTTAAAAATAAAACAATAAAATAATTTTCAGTTTTGAAAAGAAGAAAGTGTTAGCATATTTGCAAAACATGCATTGTTCTTAAAAGCAGTGCCACTCAGATGAACCATGTTATTTTGAAGTTTCAAAACAACTCACAGCTTTTGTTTAAATATTTCAAGATTTGCAAACAAATGGTAGTTGCACAACATATTTAAGCTATTAGGAAATGGATTTATATGTTTAACCTCTTTTAGTACAAATACAGACTCACACATCCACACGTATCAAGCATATGAACCCTTTGCAATTGCAGGGACATTTCAAGATAACTGTAAGATAAGGGAAAACCAGTTTTGTAGTTGATTATTGACAAGGAATAAATATAGTTGTTTACCATGGACCTTGCTGATGAGCTGCCTTAACTTTCTATTTTATTCATTTCAGTAACATTTAGAATTAAAGAAGCATATAAAATCCCCATGTCAAAAACAAACAAAAATACCAGTTGAAGTGCCCATAATGGCTGATGTTTGGAGGAGTTAACATAAAGCAAATATATGCAAACTACTACTAATTTGGACATTAAACGAGGCTGCCTACATGATCTTTACCAAAGTCAGTTGGTCTAAAATTTGTGCAAATCTCAAGGTTCCTTCCCTTGATGTGTGGGTCTTGCTTACCTCCACTTGAAACTACTTTTCCTTTCGCTCTAATGTTGGTCTGTTTAAACTCCCAAGGTTAGATGTCACATCCCAAGTTGGCCAAAGTCATTAGCTAGTTTTAACTTAATAGCTAACTAGGAAAACACAGGGTAAGTTTTAAATAGAGTGTGACTCACACCTCATAAGATAGCACATAGAAAGAAGTTAAAAGAGCATTTGACAAATCAAATAACATTTTTCACTTTTCTATTAAAAGATACACTCTGCACTACGATGTTTCTATCATGCGCATTTGACTCCAGCAGAAATCTTTTGAATTTGAGAAAGAATAAATTTTGGAATCAAGCCATGATCCTTCCCTGGAATGTAGAATGTGTCCGCAGCATGTATTTTCCCAGGACCCTCCTCAAGGCCCCCATGACCTCCTTATTCCTCAGGCTGTAGATGAGGGGGTTCAGGGCTGGAGTGACAATTGTGTAGAAAACAGAGATGATGTTGTCCTGCTTGAGGCTGTGGAAGGAACTAGGCAAGACATACATGAACATGGCAGCTCCATAGAACATTCCTACCACAGTCACATGGGAAGAACAGGTGACTAGGGCTTTCTGCCTCCCTTCATTTGAGGGCCTATGGAGCACAGTAAATAGGATTAGTGTGTAGGAGGTAAGGATAGCAATAAGAGAGGGCATCAGGAAGGTCACACCCATCACATATACCATAAGCTCATATCTAGAGGTATCTGCACAGGCCAACTTCAGCAGAGGTGGGATCTCACAAAGTAAGTGCCTGATCTTTCTGGCTTTGCAGAAGGGATAGTGCATGGTATACATGGTATATACAAGAGCACTTAAGGATGCCAGGATCCAGGATGTGGCTACCATAAGCCAGCAGACCCTCGTACTCATGAGAACCATGTAGTTCAGAGGATGACAAATGGCCACATACCTGTCATAAGCCATGAAGGCCAGTAGAAGGTCCTCTGCCCCACCCAGCATCAGTGCCAGAAACATCTGAAGGGCACAGCCCCCAAAAGAGATGGTGTTTTCCCTGCGAAGAAAATCCACGAGGGCCTTGGGAGTGACAACAGATGTGAAGAGGAGGTCCATGAATGAGAGCTGCCCAAGCAGGAGGTACATGGGCACATGGAGCTGGGCATCCACTGTGATGAGCAGGATTAGCAGGCCATTGCTGGTCAGAGCCAACATGTATAGAACTGCAAGTGTGGCCCAAAGCAGCTCAGGGGACCCACAGTCCTTCAGAATCCCCATCAACATGAAGCCACTTCCCAGGGAGGAGTTCCACTGCTCCATTCTGTGTTGCTTCTTTAGTTGCCTAGAACCAAATAGATTCTTGGTAAAATTTTGCTAAAATGGTCCTTTAGTTTTATAATATCAAATGTGAATCCAATCAGATGATACTTTTCCCACTGATAACTGACTTTACCTTTCGATCTCTGAACTTCTGACTCTTTAATTGTACCATGATAAAGGACTACCTAAATAAAGAACAGGTGTTACAGCAATAGCCAAACATTAAGAGATTACTATGTAAAAAATATTTTTCAGTCATCAAAAATGAACATGTATTTTTTCAGAAAGATTAAATCTCTCTGTTAATAGAAAGCAATATTCTCACAACCATGCTTTTAATTATTCTAGGACTTATAACATCAGACTACTTATATAAATAGTTAGTGTTCTGCTTAGATCTTCTATGAATATGGAATTCTAAAACAGGTACAGAAATAGATTTCAATAAAGCACTTCCACTTTTTCCATATAATTCATGTCCATTTGTTTTCAACACTCAAGACTGTAGATACAAACCTCACCGGAAGAGTTAATGTGTGTCCACTTTTATTTATTTATTTATTTAGTTTATTTATGCTCACCCAAGGATATATTTTTTATTGATTGTAGAGAGAGGAAAAGAGAAGGAGAGAAATATGATGTGAGAGAGAACCATTGATCAGTTGCCTCTCATATGTGCCCAGACAGGGGATTGAACCCATAACCTGGGTATGTGCTCTGACAGGGAATCAATTTTTCAATTTTTTGGTGTATACGTGAGACAATGCTCTTACTAATTGAGCCACCTTGTCAGAGCTAACATGTCTCACGTTTCTTGACTAGCTCTCATTCTCTATGTACGTGGGAGAGAAGAATTTACTGTCTGAGACTAGGAGATAGTGTGCTTGAGTTGCTGTTGCTTTTAGAGTGAAAAATTTAGGCTCAATGCAAGTCTAAGTGCTTTTTATAAACATGTTATGATAAAATGTGACCTGGGAGGACTCATAAATATGATAATAGATGAGGCCCTGCCCAGGAAGATCAGAATGTTTATGTCTAAAAAAAATGGTGAAGGGTATTTATTGGCTTCTTTGATTCCACAGGATTTTAATAGTAAAAAGGTATCAGAATATATGACAGACATATCATCTGCTCTTAGATAGACATTTGGAGGCATATATTATCACATATGTGCAAAAACACCTTATCAGAAGCCAGCAAAAGCCTATGGGGTCTAAGGGCAAATACTGATACTTGGTCAGGAAACAGATACCCAAGCCTGGCATATAGGACAGTCTCATCATCCTCACTGATTTCTCTGCATGTGTAGAAAACCAATAGAGAGGAATCGGGAAGGGGTGTAGAACCCAAACCACTACAGAAGATGGAAGACAGAGTAGCTTAATTCTTGGGTTTTGCTTCTCAACTCAACACTCCTAGATGCTGCACACCTCCCTGAAAGAGAATCAGTGCTCTTACCTGAGGTGCTGAGAATCCCATCTGGTGGATCATGCAGATTACCCTGGGATTATTTTAAGGTCAGGAATGTTCCCACAGAAATGGGGAAAAAGATAAAGATTTTCTAGCAGCATCCAATTGGTTTAACTTTTGCTAAGTTGGGTTAAATGTCTGAGGAGTCTGACCAAGGTGGGTATCAGGGCCCTTTCGTGACTTCTATTCCTCTATAGGTCTCTTGTGATGCAGTAGACACAGACCAAGGGCTAATATAGTCCATGAGTAGTATCCATGGAGCAAGAAGATGGCTTTCGTGTTCTCACACTTATGGAGAATTAGGAGAAACAGCTTCTGTCACACAGTTTTTCAGGTAAAGAGCCCTGTAACTCTGGAGTAGTTGACAGACTAAGTTATTGTGTCTAAATTCTCAGATGTTCATTTACTGTTGGGAGTGAAAATGAAAGCAGCAGGATTCTGGAGGAAGTACTTATTGAAAGAGATGCCCAAGGGAGATTCTGCTATGCTTGGCCTCTTTGTTCCTGGGGATAACAGTGAGCCAGAGCTCTGTCCTGGGGGAAGCTGCTCTGTCCCCTTACCCCATGACCTCACCTACTCTATCCTACCCCAGCCTTCAGAGGGACTTATCTTCTCAGATAAAATGACCTCACCTGGAAATGCTGGTCCAGGAAACAGAATCCTAATGAATTCTCTTGGGTGTGTTTTTTGGACTAGTATCCCTGCACGCTCCTCTTCCTAAATTTGTTTTTATCCAAAGTGCCAATTAACGTGGTTTATCTAAAACATTTAAGATACAAGTTAGTGTAGGATTTTGTGAAGTCGAAAAGTATTTTTTCTTTTCTTTCTTCTTTATAGTGGGGTTAAGATAAAGGGCTTAGGAAACCCCACAATAAATAGAAAATATCTTTATGACCTTGTGGCAAGGAAAAATCTTGAATAAGACACAAAGAATACTAAACTTAGATTTTAAGGTGATGAATTATACTGCATTAAAATGTAAAACTTTGGTTCACCAAAAGTAAATGAAATAACAAGGTATAAGCCATAAGAATATATCTCATCAGCAAAGATTTTGTATCTAAAATGCACATAAAATATCTGCTAATAGATTTTAAAAGATAAAAACCAACAGAAAATAGGGAATAACATGAAATGGAAATTTTACAGAAAATTGGACACAAATTATGAATAAAATGATAAACACTTTATAATTAATGAAATAATGGTACAGTCCTTGATAATATTCATGCTCACTATGGTAAAAATTAAGGTATTTGACAATAGCTACTGTCCATAAGGATGTGGACCCTTGGGGATACATAGACACTTCTGATGGGAGTAACATTTGATACAATCATGCTGGGAAATACTTTGGTGCCAGAAAACCCTTTCCAAATCTGAACATTTGCATGACTTACAGGTCAGCAGTTCCACTTCTACTTATGTGATTTTTAAAAACTCGAGCTCATGAGTCCCAAGAAGTATATATAAGAATATTCAAATAAACATTGTGTAGAAAAGGAAAAACCTAGAAACAACCCTAGTATCTTTCAACAGAAAAATATATGCTATTACGTAGACCAAACTATGTCCCCCTAAAATATGTATACTAAGGTCTTAACCCTCAATAGAATTATATTTGGAAATAGGGCCTTTCAGGAGGGTATTAAGGTTAAGTAAGGTTATAAGTGTGGGGCTCTAATCCAGTGGGACTCATGTCTTTGTAAGAGGAAGATCAATCAGGAGTTTCAGAACAGAGTGAGAAGACAGCCATCTTCAAACCAGGAGGAAAGGTCTCACCAGGAACCAACCCTGCTAGCAGCACTTTGGCCCTGTATTTTCAGCCTTTATAACTATGAGAAAATAAATTTCTGTTGTTTAAGCACCCTGGTCTGTGGTGTTTTGTTATGGCAGCCCAAGCAAACTAATATAAGACATAAATCATGTGTGATGTATAGATGCAATGGAATATTATATAGCAATAAAATAAACAACAACTACAGCCCACAAGGGGATGAATCTTTTTTTTTTTTTTTTTTTTTTTTTTTTAAGATTTTAGAGAGGGAGAGAAACACCAATGTATGGTTGCCTTTCACCTGCCTCCAGCTATTGACCTGGCTGGAGACCTGGTTTGCAACCTAGTTATGTTGCCCTGGTTGGGAATTGAACCAGCAACCTCTGGGTTCACAGGCCAGTGCCTTATCCACTGTGCCACCAGCCAGGGCACTATGCCACCAGCCAGGGCACTGAATCTTGAAAAACACATTTACTGATACTATCAAGTCATAGGAAACTTTTTCAACACTACACCATTTTTATAAATTTCAAAACCAAAAAATAATTAATAACGTAGTATTTTGGGATATACGCATATGGGTTAAGACTATTTCTTTTAAAGCAAGGTAGTAATGGACATACTATTCTAGCTAGTGGGAAAACTGAGGAATAGATGAAGATACTCATGTAGAAACAATGGTACTGTTAATACTTTAGTTTAAAGTCAGGTAATATCCTCTCGCTAAATTAGCTGGGAGGCCCAGCTTAAGGGAAACACTGATGGCCCATTTCTAAATTGCTGACAACAAAGCAGGAAACAAGGGCTCCTTTCACAATCTGCCTTCTGTCCCAGATATTTTTTTTTCAAGGTGCATGAATGAATGTCTTTATTGTATTTTTTTCCATTACCATTTAGTCCCCTTATACCATCCTATACCCAACAATAACCACACTGTTTTCCTTGCCTGTGAGTCATTTTTCCTTTTTTTCTCAATGCTTCCACCCCTCAATCTCCCCCCATCCCACTAGCTATTATTGCTCTCCATCTGCGTCTGTCTCTGTTTTGCTTGTTAGTTCAGTTTGTTCATTGGATTACACGTGTGAGTGAAATCCTGTGGTATTTGCCTCTGGCTGGCTTATTTCACTTAGCATAATGTTCTCCATGTCTGTCCATATTGTTGCAAAGGGTAAAATAGCTTCTTTTTTGTGGCCAAGTAGTATTCCATTGTGTAAATGTCCCATAGCTATTTCATCCACTAATCTACTGATGGACACTTGGGAGGCTTCCATATCTTGGTGATTGTAAATAATGCTGCCATGAACATAGTGGTACCTATATTCTTTTATATTAGTGTTTTGGGTTTCTTCTGATATATTCTCAGAAGAGGGATCACTGTGTTGAAAGTAGATCCACTTTTTATTTTTTGAGGTATCTCCATACAGCTTTCCACAGTGACTGCAGCAATCTGCTTTCCCACCAACAGTGCACTAGGGTTCTCCGTATAGCAACAGCAATCCTGAAAAAAGAACAAAGTTGAAGGACTCATACTACCTAATATCAAACTATATTACATTGCCATAGTAATCAAAACAGCCTGATATTGGCATAAAAACAGATACATACATCAATGGAACAGAATAGAGAGCCCAGAAATAAACCCACACCTTTAAAGTCAACTACTATTTGACAAAAGAAGCAAGCACATACAATGGGCTAAAGATAGTTTATTCAGTAAATGATGTTGGGAAAATTGGACAGTTGTATACAGAAAAATGAAACTGCTACATATATATAAATTCAAGCAATATAAACAGTTGGTTATATCTCTAATTTTTACTTCATGTCTGATATCTCAAATTCCCTTTTATTCATTTTAATTTTAATGTCAGTTTTAGGCAGCATAAAAAAATACCCCATTTAACCATACATTGATGTTTCTCTCCCTCTCTGCCTCTCTCCTTTCCTCTCTCTCTCTCTGGAAATAATAATAAATAAAATCTTTTTAAAAAATACCCCATTTAACCTTCTTCACTATCTCAACATAGATATTGTCTTTATATGTTCAATATGGGATGCTACTTAAGTCTAAAGTACAAGTCTATTCTTCTATCTTAAAAGTTGCTCAATCATTTGCCTAATAAACAGAAACCCAATATATCTTCTGAGGATGCTTCTATTAATTGTCCTAGAATTCAATGGAAGGCAGTTCTGTTCTGATGCTAGTAGGCTACTGGAGTTTGGTCAGCCTCCAACTATCATTGTATGTCACTGCCACGTGATACTAAATTTAAAACTTAGCCCCCTACCATGTCTACTTGATAATTATGTCAGAACAAAGTCCTACCACAGGGGAAGTCTAGGACACCCATTCCATGCTTTTCTTCTTCTATTCCCTTTACAACATGGGCTTCCAAGGTCAGGATAATATATCCCATGTGAGTGTAGCTTAGGGTCTCTATGCTCACCTGCTTTACAGTAGAAATAAAGTGAAAGCATATTACCTCATACAGAGTGTCATATAAAGGCTGGCTATGTATAACATTTTGATTTGGAGAAGAAGTGGTGAGAGACAAACCTTGATCTCTCCCTAGAAGGTGGGGTGTATCTGGATCATATATTTTCCTAGGACCCTCCTTAAGGCTCCCATGACCTCCTTATTCCTCAGGCTGTAGATGAGGGGGTTCAGGGCTGGAGTGACAATTGTGTAGAAAACAGAGATGATGTTGTCCTGCTTGGGGCTGTGGAAGGAACTAGGCAAGATGTACATGAACATGGCAGCTCCATAGAACATCCCTACCACAGTCACATGGGAAGAACAGGTGACTAGGGTTTTCTGCCTTCCCTCTTTTGAGGGCCTGTGGAGCACAGTAAATAGGATTAGTGCATAGGAGGCAAAGATGACAGAAAGAGGGAGCAAGAGGAAAATGACTCCTGTCACGTATACCATGAGCTCATATTTGGAGGCCTCTGCACAGACCAACTTCAGCAGAGGTGGAATCTCACAAAGCAGGTGACTTATTTTCCGGGACATGCAGAAGGGGAAGTGCATGGTATACAAGGTATGTACTAAAGCATTCAAGGATGCCAGGATCCAGGATGCAGCCACCATAAGCCAACAGACCCTTGTACTCATGAGAACCATGTAGTTCAGAGGATGACAAATGGCCACATACCTGTCATAAGCCATGAAGGCCAGTAGAAGGTCCTCTGCCCCACCCAGCATCAGTGCCAGAAACATCTGAAGGGCACAGCCCCCAAAAGAGATGGTGTTTTCCCTGCGAAGAAAATCCACAAGGGCCTTGGGAGTGACAACAGATGTGAAGAGGAGGTCCATGAATGAGAGCTGCCCAAGCAGGAGGTACATGGGCACATGGAGCTGGGCATCCACTGTGATGAGCAGGATTAGCAGGCCATTGCTGGTCAGAGCCAACATGTATAGAACTGCAAGTGTGGCCCAGAGCAGCTCAGGGGACCCACAGTCCTTCAGAATCCCCATCAACATGAAGCCACTTCCCAGGGTGGAGTTCCACTGCTCCATTCTCTTTAGGTGCCTAGGACCAAATGTATACTTAGTGAAAGCCTTCTCAGGGAGTTAGCCCTTGTTTTATATTGTCCCATGTCATTATGGGGTGACCAACAGGAATCCCATAAAATGGTATCTCTTTCCATTAGTACCTATGTTTGCCTTATGACTTTTGAATTTTTAATCTTTTTATTGAATTATGAGAAAGCATGTTGCTAATAGCCAATCACTTAGAATTTCCTTTAAGTAATATATCCAAAAGAATAAGCTCACACAAGCATCTTTGTAGATAGATAAAAATGTATTTATCTTCATAATAAAGAAATGCAGTGGTCATCAGTTTAAAATCTAACTGGTTTGCTGCTTAAAATATATTTGGGATTCAAATCCAGGGTTGAAGTTTTCTTATAAAGAAAACAAATCTGGCCCTGGCTGGTGGCACAGTGGATAAGGTGCCAGCCTGTGAACCCAAAGGTCGCTGGTTCAATTTCCAGCCAGGGCACATAACTAGGTTGCAAGCCAGGTCTCCAGCTAGGTCTGTAGCTGGAGGCAGGTGAAAAGCAACCATACATTGATTGATGTCTCTCTCCCTCTCTGCCTCTCACCCTTCCCCTCTCTCTAAAAATAATTAATTAATTGAAAAAAGATGTTTATAAAAAAAAAAAGAAAAGAAATCTTAATGACATCTTCTCCTCAGATGTGACATCTTCACTGCAAATGTGACATCTGCCTTTACTTTCTAGTCTCAATATTGTTGACAGCTTCCTCAAAGGGGAACCTCCCAGCTCTTGAAAATCTTGATCTCGTGTGTTCTTGAACTGTCCTCACATCCTTGATGAGCCAACTGCTACCCTTCCGGAGGGAAAAAGAATCTGGGCCAAATTGAATGGTTATGAAATTGGGTGCAGAACAAAAAAATCCCCAGAACAGAAATGTTCCCCACAGTCTGTGGGTTGGGAGATAAGGGAAGTGGATGATATGGCAAATTAAGACATTTTGTATAACAAAAGAGCAAGCTGGTAACCGGTAGCTAATAACTGCTACCACCCAGGGGCACAAAGTGTGTACCTGACTTTCAGAATGTATCCTGGCTCATGACATAGCCAGGGAAGGTGGAGGCCTCAGGATCACTGAGCCACTCTCACCCTGATTAAAAATGGTAGCTGAGAGAATGTAAACAATACAGGGAAATTGGGAAATGTAGATCATTGTGGAAGGAGTCAGAAGTGAGGTCATATAGAAAGTTGTGGGTGAGTATTTAAGAGAAGGGCAGGTAGCCATGAGGAAGGGAGGAGCCATGATGTAGCAGCTGGGCAGTTTGTCAAGGAGCTGGTCCGCCATGGGAGAGATAGCAACCATGTCAAGCTGTAGTGAGGAAGGAACAGCCATGAGGGAGAGTGGCACGCTGCTGCTCTGATCATGTCCACTCAAGTGGACTCTGAAGCCACTGAAGACTCTCTTTTGCAAGATGCTGACTTGCTGCCTTACAGACCCAGACTCTACCTAGACTCTTGGGACTTGGAAATTATGAAGAGGTCACTCTCTTGGGATTTGTGCCTTCCTGGACTTCACCATGTTCCAGTGCAACATGGTACATGCTTTCCTGGACTATTACAAGGAGGCTGAGGACAGCGTATCCCAGATCCTGCTGTGAGAGGATGGAGACTTTGAAACCCACTAGACTACCTTCTAGAGGGACTGGAGAACTGTTTGCATAGCTGGCCTAAAGACAGGTAAAGACATGAGAAACTATTGGGCTTGTTTTTAGCTTATTGCCTGGTGGAGAGCAAGGCAAGTGCTGGGCCTCATGGAGGAACAGAGCTCTGAGCTGAAGTGCTCTCAACACCCCCACTCCTTGCCCTAGGTTGGAATCTTATAAATAAAATCCTGTTTCTCTCAACACTAATTCTGGTATCTTACACAAAGGCACCATGTGCAATGGGCCCCTGTTTGCTCAGTTACAGTCAGGCTAGTGAAGATTTTAGAAGTAAACCTGCAGAAATAGTACAAAAGGTGTTTGCCTATTTGCAGGTAATGATTCAGGGGAAATGTAATGATATTTGTAAAGGAATGGCAAAGTGTTTGTGTTTAGAAAACATGATAAAAGGAGTGAGCTATAAAACAAGAGTCTTCATAGAGAAGATCCCAAACTATCCAGTCATCTGAGAGTCAAAGTAAGGCACTGAATAGGAAAATGAGACTGTTCTATCTCACGAATCTGGCAAAAATGAGGCAGGATGCTGGTCCTGCTGCACCCTGAATCTATATGATAGTGCTGGTGGAAGGGATTGAGGGGGAGAGAAAGTGAAATGTGTAGGGTCTGTGGGAAAGTGTTTGCTTAGCTTGCTCTTTACGAATATAGCTTTTCCACAGTCCAGTGAAGGACTTAGGAGGCACACTGAAAGAGGAGAATTCATGACCGAATTCTTCATCTTTCCTTTGTATCATCTGCTTCTAATCTTCCTATCTCTTATTACATCAACAGCCTGCTCAATTTAAGAGTTGGGATCTTTATGTAGTTGGATGTTAAATCCTGAAATAGGAAGGCTCATCTGACCTAGTTCCTTTCATTCATTCCATAAACATTTACAAAGAATCTACAACATATTAGGCATTATAACTGAAGTAAGAAAAATTGCATAGACGGGAAAAACCTGTTACACAAACACCTACACACATCCACAAGTGATATTTGATATTTGAAGGAAAATACAGCATACTATGAGCCCATATAAGTGAAGTTTCAGGAAAGGATTCCCTAAGGAAGTGGCATATAAGCTACAGGCTGAAAATGAACAAGTGGTGCCTAAGAAGAAAGGGTCAGGGGATACTAAAGAAAGGGAGTTACATTGTGAAGGTCAGGCCACTGACTCATAATACAAATATATCCTCCTTGCACTTCTACTACAGTCAAGTCTGGGCAAGAAACCAACCAGAAAAAAATATCCCCTGCAAAACTGTCTCTTCCTTCTTTGAGGTCTGAGAACTTTCACTTGCCTCACAAAGCCAAAACTGAAAGTTTAAACTAAGAAATTTTGACAAGAAGATTTTCTTTGCCAATTGACAACATCAAAAAGACAAATCCAAAGATAACTGCTAACACTGTTCCTGGTAAATATTTGACTTGAAATATGTTTGCTTTGGTTGAATTAAAAAGATGAATGTATAGAGTAATGAAAGGAAGATTAGGTGAGCACTTTTAGCTCGATTTCTGCACCAGAAGGGTAAACAGGGTTTTAAAGATCAGAAAAAGGAGCTTACATGAGGTTGTAATCCTTAGGATTCAGGTTCTTACCTACGCCTTCCTTGCCTAGATGGAGATCCCTACCTTCTCTCCTTTCCTGTTCCCTGGTTTCCCTTCTTTAAGGCCATCTGAAGAAAAAGGCCTGAGAACACACACCAGGCCTATAGAGGAAGAGCTCCCTGTCTGGAAAACTGCTAGGGGTGGGAACTTCAAAACAAGACAAGTCAGCAGAGACCAAGATTAACAGAGTGGCAATGTTATACTTCATAGGAAATGACCAGAGTCAACTAACAAAACTGAGCTAAATTTTTGTAAGCATATTTTGTGTGTGTGTGTGTATGTCACTGCTCACTATATTTTGAGAATTTCCCTTATTTCAATTGCCTCCCCCCCACTCTACTTTGGGCTTTAGTGTCAAGCAGGCATATAAGGAAGAGGTATTTTAACTGATTTTAGATGATCCTCTTTTTAGGCAGCACACTTTTAGGGGCAAAGGTCAGACTATTAGAAGGCAGAATAATCCAGGTCCAAAGGTAAGTACTGGGACTTTAATCAAGCTGTATCAGGGTATCTAGAATGTAAAAGGAAGTGGGTGAGCTATACAGTCTGAGGGACTAACGGGTCTAAGAAGCAAAGCAGTGAGGTCTTGACACTCTTCCTCAAGACTTCCAGACTCCACATAATTTCCTTCAAACACAGACACAGCCCTTACCTCAGATGAGCAAGAGCACAGCTGCCAGACCACTCCTACTGCCCCCAGAGTTACTTGATGGATGACAATGTTCAAGAAGATGAAGAAAGAGGAAGAGGTTCTTCTGGCAAGGTGGGGTGTAGATCTAAGTATGTCTGTGTCTGAGAACAGAGGTCAGGCACTCTTCTAGTTATTGGTGTTGCAAGTCCTCTCTGAGAATAAAAGATTGTTGCAGACGGGAAGCTAAGAACCTAAAGCAGCCTCCTGGGGAAGCAAGAAGTGGAAGAATCTCTACTAACTGTCTTTGACTTTCCTTGTGAGAAAGCCCACACAGCCTCGGTGTGATTCTGCGTTCTTGAGTTGAGGTACTCAGATTTTTCACGTGTTCCTGCCCTTCTGAAGCCCATTATCAAAGATGAGCATAGCAGTAGTTTGCATAAAAACGTATGAGAGGAGCTGCCCAAAGGAGATGTTACAGCTGCCTTGCTCTCCCTAGGGCAACAGTGAGCTCAGGCCCCGTCCAGAGGGCAGGAGGCGGGATGCACATGGCCTCATCCCCTCAGCTTACATGACCTCCCCTGAAAATGCTGCCCTGGGAAACAATAGTTTAATGGGTCCCCTGGGCAAGTCTCCAGGCCTCCCACTTTTGCAAACTTCATACACTAAATGGGCTCTGATGCCCAAGAACTTGTTTTTGTTCCCTATGGACTTGCTAACGCTGTTTTTAAAACCCTAACTGAAGGTTCCCTGGACAGCCCTCCGTCCAAATTCTAAAGTTATTCCTTATAGGTTCTGTAAATACTGCCACTCCCCATATCACTCTGTGCCTCTAGGGGCTCTTACCAGCCAGAGGAATCTGAACTTTGTGGTGCTTCTGTTCATTTCAGGTCTTCCTTCATGGGCTTTAACTAGCATCTAAGCACTAATTTATTGGAACTTTCTATGCTTTTAAGTTCTTAGTTTTTTCTTCCTCCTTCCTCTAATGTATGTTCATGCATCTATGTTCCTGTTCTTTGTGATCAGCAGGCTTGGGAGCTTAGAGCTCTAAGATGGCACAGCATCTGCCTCTTCTTATCACTGCTTCAATTCAGGCCATTCTTATCTCATCTCTCATCCAACTCTTTGTTATTTGCTCCCCAGTCTTCAGTCTCTCTTTATTCACCTATTTTGTGAGTAAATCCTGAAAACTATCTCAGGGGTTACAAGACCATTTTTTGGTCACTCATCTTTTAGAAAACTAAAACTAAGATCTTCCTTTTTAAGATTTTATTCATTATTTTCAGCGAGAAGGGCAAGGGGGAAGCAAGAAAGGGAGAGAAACATCACTGTATGGTTGCTTTTCACCTGCCTCCAGCTGGGGACCTGGCTAGAGACCTGGCTTGAAACCTAGGTATGTGGCCTGGCTGGGAATCGAATCAGTGACCCTTGGGTTCACAGGCTGGTGCTCAATCCACTGAGCCACACTAGCCAAAGCTTAATTTTCTATTATAAAAAGAATATGCCTAAGGAAATCACTGCCCATGTACAACAAAGGAAATTAACAAAATATAGTTTTATTTTCTTGATAATAAAAGTAATGTACAAAATTTTTTCATGTGTAAAATAAAAGCAGCACTGTCGACAATTAACAAAAATTGAAACTGGAAACAACTTTTGCGCTCATCAGCAGGAGTGGCAATGCAAGAAATGTTCAGTAAGAAACATTCAAACCAGCAGAGAATTTGTATGAGTTTATTTGAGCCAAACTAACAATTGCCGGGGGAACAAAATCTCAACGGACTGAGAAATGCTCCCGAGAATGGCAGTTTAACACCTTCTTTTATACATTACAATCAAAAGAGGAGACATAAGAGGGTTATGTGAAATCCACATATGGTGATAGATTAAGGAGCTAGGAGAAGGTGGGTGAATGCTAAGAATTGTGTTCTGGTATATCTTAAAGACAGTTGACGTTAATAATTAACTGTTATATTATTACAAGGTAAGTAATAGTGATATGTATTGAGCGATGTATCTATATAGATATATAAAGATATATAGATACAAAGAATAATGCTAAATTATTTAATTCCCACAGCAGTCTCCTAAGTAGCTGATATTATTATCCTTATTTTATAGATTAAAAGAATCTCTGTCCTGGCTGGTGTGGCTCAGTGGAATGGTGCCTGCCTGCGAACCCAAAGGTCACTGGTTCCGTTCCCTAGTCTCAGTATATAACCAGGTTGCAAGCCAGGTCTCCAGCCAGGTCCTTAGCTGGAGGCAGATGAAAGGCAACCATACATTGATGCTGCTCTCTTTTTTTTTCCCCCTCCCTGCCTGTCTTTCTAAAAGTAATAGATAAATAAAATCTTTTAAAAAAAAAACTGAAGTCAGGTGTTAAATAAAAAGCCAGTGTCACACAATTTTTTATGTGAATGAATCAAAAAGTAAAGGACCTAAAGAATTTAAAGCTTAAAAAAATGAAATATTACATGTAAATATGTCATTATTTTGCTTCTATTATATCCCTAAATTACTGATAAAAACTTCTGCCCTCATCTAAAACCTTATGAATATAAAGCAACTATTATATCACAATTAATTAAATTTATCAACTCATTTATCTTATCCATTTCTTAGTTCTAGATTCACAACTAATTCTGGTATTTCACATTTTCCTACCCAGGTCACATTTTTTGTTTTACTAAAATATATTCTTAGCCCCTGGCTGATGGCTCAGTGGGTAGGCACCAGCCTGGGAACCCCAAGGTTGTTGGTTCAGTTCCCAGCCAGGGCACATAACCAGGTTGCAAGCCAGGTCTCCAGCCAGGTCTGTAGCTGGAGGAAGGTGAAAGGCAACCACACATTGATGTTTTTCTCCCTCTCTGCCTCTCTCCCTTCCCCTCTCTCTAAAAATAATAACTAAATAAAATTTAAATATATATATATATATATATATATATATATATATATATATATATACTGTAATAAATTTTAATAAAATATATGGGTAATAAACTCATCTGGTCTTTCTATTTCTTGAAATACTTTCATTTGTTTTTACTTTTCAGAATAGTTTTGCTGTTTATTGATTTCTAGTATTTCCACTGCTATCCATCAGCTTTTAAAAGATACTTCACCACTCTTCCTCAGCACTGCCTACGGAGGTGGCAGCCATTTCTTACTTGGCACCATGGCTGCTCTCAGACCCCTCATGAAACCCAAAATTGTTAAAAAGAGGACCAAGAAGTTTATCTGGTACCAATCAGAATGATATGTCAAAATTAAGAGAAACTGGTGGGAACCCAGAGGTACTGATAATAGAGTGTACAGAAGACTTAAGAGCCAGATCTTGATGGCCAATATTGGTTATGAGAGCAACAAGAAAACAAAGCACATGCTACCCAATGACTTTAGAAAATTCCTGGTCCACAACGTCAAGGAGCTTGAAGGGCTGTTGATGTGCAACAAATCTTACTGTTGCTGAGATTGCTCACAATGTCTCCTCAAAGACCCACAAAGCCATTGTGGAAAGAGCAGCTCAGCTGGCCATCAGAGTCACCAATCCCAATGCCAGGCTGCGCAATGTGTACACAATAGACAGATTGTGTACACATTGTATTTGTGTTAATAAAACCATAAAATCCAAAAAAAAGATACTTCTCCAATGTCTTATGAGTATGTAATTTAAATTTGGCAGATTACTTATATTTTGCAGTTAATTTTACTATGTGTCCACTTGTACATTTACTCTTATTTTTTATGCTTGAGTTTCAAAACACATTTTAAAAGAATGATTTTATTTATCTTTAGAGAAGAAGGCATGGAGAAAGAGAAAGACAGAAACATCGATGTGCGGTTGCGTCTCATGCTTCCCCAACTTGGGAGTTGACCTGCAACCTAGGCATGTGCTTTGACTGGGATTTGAACCGGCAATCCTTTGGTTTGAGGCCAACACTCAATCTACTGAACCACACCAGCCAAGGTAAAACACACATTTTATTTGATGACATGTCTTCCTTCATTTCTGGAAAATCTTGGCTTAGTAGTATTCTTCAAATATGTTTCTGTACCATTCTCTTTATTATCTTTATTTAAAATTCCAAACAGATGTTTGTGGGTATGTCTCAATATAACCTTCAAAGCTACCAACTGTTTATGATACTTTTTGATCCTCTGTGGTACATTCTTACATATAAAAGAATTTCTTAATGCTTTCTTCACCTCTTTAACTGTGTCCACTGCTAAATTTAATACAACTAGCAAGTGTTTCATTTCAATAACTTTATCTTTCATTTCTAATGTTTCTAAGAGATTCTTTTCCGTATACTTACAAATCTCTTTGTTTCATTCTTTTTGTTCATTTTGTTTGGCTTTGATAATTAAAGTTTTGAGATAATTGTAGATTCACATACAGTTTTTAAAAAATAATATGGAGTGATCCTCTGTACATTTTACCTGGTTTTTCTATGGTAATATTTTGCGAGAATAGTAAAATATTACAACAAGGACATTGTCATTAATAAAAATCTCTTAATCTTTTTCACATTACCTCAGTTTTATTTTATACTCATTTGTATATGTATGTATGTATGTATGTATGTACAGGGTGTGTGTGATAAATTGGCAATAATGTTGCACCTCTTTATTTCATGTGTTTCTTACTAATTTTGAAAAATTAGCCTTCTAAGGTTATGACTTAACATCATTGTTTCAGATATAAAGTATTAAATTCTGAGAGCAACCATCATGTCAAAGGAATACGATGTTAAAGCAATCATAATTTCTGGACTGTGTGCAAGGCAAACTGCTAAGGAAATTGCAGACTTCAATAACATCCCTTTATATACAGTTAACAACATAAGATGGTGTATGATGCTGATCCTGATGTTGCCACACCAACAAGGAAAATGCATAAGGTTTGCAAGGATCACACAAGTCCTGATATTGTACACAGAATCCAGGAGATCATTAATGAAGATCCAGGAAAGTCAATGAGAGCCACAGCAAGAGAACTGTAGATGTCAGATGCAATGGTTCACAAGATTAATGCTGGAAATATCAGATACAGATTGTATGTTCTTAGAAGAGGCAAGTTTATGACATAGCAGACAAAGGAAAGGCACTTTGAAAAAGCAAGGACACTGCTAACAAAATGGAAAAATCCCAAAGAAAAAATCCTCTGATTTTCTTCTCTGATGCAAAGAATTTTCAGCAGGACCAAATAGTCAATAGAAGAAACAACAGGTGGCTCTGTGAGAATCTTAATGAAGTCCCAATTGTCACAAAAATGAAATTTCCTGCTACAGTGATGGTGTTGACAGCAATGAAGGAAATATCATGACCCCCATTTTTTTCCACAAGGCTTGAAGGTGACTGCTGATGTTCACCTTGATACTTTGAGAGAAGTAGTTGTACCTTGGATGAAGCAAGTTGCAAATGGATATCATTTTATCTTCCAATAAAATGGTGCACCAGCACAAAACACCAAAAAGGTGCAAGAATTTCTTAGTGTCATTGTTCCTGAATTCTGGTCAAAAGAAATCTGGCCACCTAGTTCACCAGATGCAAATCCTTTAGACTATTATGTAAGCAGCATTTGTGAGACAGAAGTTAATAAACAACCTCATTCCAATAAAGAGGCTGTTAAAGCTAAGACTGAAAACACTATGATGTCCATGGATAAAAAAAAGTTAATTAATGGGTGCTCAAGATTCTGAAGTCGAATTGAGTCTATTATTGCTGCAAATGAAGATCTTTTAACAATTAAAAAAAAATAATGACTATCTTTATGTATTTACATTTAAGAATAAATTTATTTCAAAATATAACATTTTGTGGTATGTTGTTTATTATACTAAAATCTTGCTACTTTATCTCAGGCACCCTGTATTTAGCTCTGTATAGTTTTATCACTATATGTGTGCCCACCTCAAAACATTCCACCACAGGGATTCCTTACATTGCCCTTTTATTACTACACTCACCTCCGTATACCTACCCCTATCCTTGATCCCTAGAAACTAAAATATATCCTCCATTTCTAAAATATGGTAGTTTTACAGTGGTATATAACTAAAATTATATAGTATGCAACCCTTTGTGCATGGCTCTTCTAACTTGGAATAATTCCAAGTTGTTGCATGTATCAGGGTTTTTTTTTCCTTTTTGATGTTGAGTAGTATGCCACATTACAAGTATACTACATTCATCTGTTAAAAGACATTGGAGCTGATTTCAGATTTTGGCTATTATGGATAAAGCTGCTATGAACATTTTTGTACTGGATTTTATGCAAACGTAAGTTTTTATTTCTCTGGGACAAGTAATCAAGAAGCATTTCAGCTCTTGCCTGGTAGTTCAGTTGGTTAGAGTATCATCCTGATATGCCAAGGTTGCACGTTCAATCCTGGATCAAAACACATACAGGAGTGAATGCAGCCAACCTAACAGATGAGGAGATAGCCAACCTAACAGATGCAGAGTTCAAAACATTGGTGATAAAGATGCTCATAGACTTGACAGGTATGCTTGAGTACAGCAAATACAGAAGGGAAGAAGAGAAGACTGTGCTAAGTGAAACAATGGAAAATCCACATAAAACCAAGGGTGAAGGGAAGGAAACCAGGGTTCAAATCAATGATTTGGAACGTAAGGGAGAAATAAACAGTCAACCAGTACAGAGGAGGAAACAAGAATTGGAAAAAAATATTTAAAAACTGAGGAGAGGCTTAGGGACATCTGGGACAACTTTAAACATGCCAAAGTCCAAATCATAAGGCTGCCAAAAGAAAAAGAGGAAGAGAAAAGAATTGAAAACTTATGTGAAAAAATAATGGAGGAAAGTTTCCCAAATTGGGTGAAGGAAACAGACATACAAGTCCAGGAAGCACAAATAGACCCGAACAAGTTGGACCCAAAGAGGACCATACCAAGACACATCATGATCAAAATGTCAAAGATTAAAGATAAGGAGAGAATCTTAAAAGCAGCAAAAGAAGAGTTACCTGCAAAGTGGTTCCATAAGACTATCAGCTTATTTCTGAAAAGAAGCACTGCAGGCAAGAAGGGACTGGCAAGAAGTATTCAAAGTGATGAAAAGCAAGGACCTACAACCAAGACTACTCTGACTAACAAAACTATCATTTAGCCCTGGCTGGTAGCACAGTGGATAAGGCGCCGGCCTGCGAACCCAAAGGTCACAGGTTCGATTCCCCATCCAGAGCACATAACCAGGTTGCAAACCAGGTCTCCAGTCAGGTCTGTGGCTGGAGGCAGGTGAAACGCAACCATACATTGATGTCTCTCTCCCTCTCTGCCTCTCTCCCTTCCCCTTTCTAAAAAATAATGAAATAAAACCTTCAAAAAAAAAACAAAATAAAACTATCATTTAGAGAAGGGCAGAAAAAGTGCTTCCCAGACAAGGTAAAGCTAAAGGAGTTCATCATCACCAAGCCATTATTATATAAAATGTTAAAGGAAGTTATTCAGGAACTAGAAGATCAAAACTATGAACACTAAAATAACAACAAACTCACAACTATCAACAACATAATATAAAAAATAAAAAACAGAACAAACTAAGCATACAAGCAAAGTGGAAACAGAATCATAGGTATGGGGAACATTTGGAGTAGTGTCAGCTGGGAGAAGGAAGGGGGAGAAGGGGTAAAGTTATGCAGGGATTAAGAAGCATAGTTGGTGGGTGAAGAATAGACAGGGAGACGTTAAAAACAGTACAGGAAAGGGTAACGACAAAGAGCCTATATGCATGAGTCATGGACATTAACTAAGGGGGATAGGATTGCTGGAGGGAGTAGGGTGCTGGGCAGGGAGAAGCAAAGGGAAAAGAAATTGGGACAACTGTAACAGCATAATCAATAAAGGAAGACAAAAAGAAATATGAATTGGTAGATACTGAATAGACAGGGGATTGTTAAGAACAATATAGGAAATGGAGAAACCAAAGAGCTTATATGCATGAACCATGGATATAAACTAAGTTGGGAGCATTGCCAGAGGGAATGTGGGTGGAGCAGCTAAAAATGGTAAGCCCTGGGACAACTGTAATAGTATAATCAATGAGATATATTTATAAAATAAAAAAGAAAACAAAAATTACTAATATCAGAAATATAAGGGGATATTACAACATATTCTGTAGCATCAAGAAAACTTTACTAACAAGTTTGACAAGTTAGAAGAAATTAACCAATTCTTTTAAAATCATAAACTATAAAAACAAACAAACCCAGAAAATATGAATACTTTCATAACAATTTTTAAAGTGCATTTATAATATCAGAGCTAACAGATAAGAAATCCATTGGCCTAGATGGTTTCACTAAAGAATACTACCAAGTATTCAAAGAAGAATTAACATTAATTTAACACAATCTCTTCCATAAAATAGGTGAGTAAATATTTCTCAGCTTGTTTTATGAAGAAATCGTTACCTCTGTAACAAAACCAGACAAAGGCAACCCATCAAAAGAAAAATCCAAACCAATATCACCTGTGGATGTAGTTGAAAAAATATCTCAACAAAATTTTAGGCAATTAAATTCAATAGTGCATAAAAAGAGTAATAAACCACAATGTAACCCACAATATAAATAGGTTAATAAGGAAAAATTACATGACCTTATCAACTGATACAGAAAAAAGCATTTGACAAAGTCACCTCTAATTCATTACAAAAAATTATTATGCTAAGAATGGGGACAAACCTCCTCAAACTCATATTTAACACCTACCAAAAAATCTACAGGTAATATGCCTGTGAACCCAAAGGTCGCTGGTTCGATTCCCAGCCAGGGCACATAACCAGGTTGCAAGCCAGGTCTCCAGCCAGGTCCATAGCTGGAGGCAGGTGAAAGGCAACCATACATTGATGTCTCACTCCCTCTCTGCCTCTCTCCCTTCTCTCTCTAAAAATAATAATTTTTAAAAATCTTTAAACATACACACACACACACACACACACACACACACACACACCTAAAGGAAGAAGGCATGGGTGATAAGAGAGAGAGAGAGAGGAGGGAGCACTTGCTGTTTTTTGTTTGTTTGTTTGTTTGTTTTGTCTTGAGGGGATTTTCTGCTTTCTACCACATGCTAATGGAAGAAAGATCAGGGGAAAGTCTAAACAGCATGACCAGTGACAGGAAAGTCAGTGGGGGGTCTAAACTGTACAACTAAGTGATATGCTGAGTGAGAAAAGGTTACCTTAGGGGTGAGGTTCTTGATTTCCCAGTTTTTCCCATTATTAAACACCCAGAGCTTTCTGTTCTGGTGACCTGTACTTGGCCCATTGTCCTTAATCTGCTAATGCCTGTCTAACTGCCTACTATATTCCCCGCTCAAGGATTCTTGGCTCTGAATGCTTTTAAGAGAAAGTGCCATAGGGTCTCTTCTGTAGCTGCTTCCAGCTAAGGAGGGGCAAAGTTTTCTTTCAGAGCAAGTGATCCTTGCTCTCTGTCAGAGGAATGATGAAGCCTGGGCACAGAAGGAAGTTGCAATGGTATCTACAGTCAATAAGGGGCAGTGTTCCTGGTGGAGACAAACTGTGATAAATCTTAATATTATTGCGGCAAAAACTAGAATGATAATAATTATGAATGGTCCAATGAAAGGGAGTATATAGGTAAGGATCCAAGGGGGCACCCAAGACTGGTTAACTAAGATTTTAAATGTTGTTTGCCTTCACTAATAAGTCATATTTCCGATGATATCATCAGATGCTCAGGTAAATTATATGTAGTTTACCCAGCACTACTACACACTACTATTAAGTTTATGAAAGGGGAATCAAATACCCCAGAATTTATTTGTAAATAAAATTGTGTATTTATTCTTACATAATTAAACTTGAGTCACCTTCAAAATACATGGGTGGACCTTGAGAATATCATGGTAAGCAAAATACAATTAAGTCAGTCAGAAAAAGATAAAAATTATATGATTTCACTCATATGTGGCATATAAAACTGAAACTCATAGGTACAGACAACAGAATGGTGGTCACCAGAGGGAAGGAGGATGGGGGCATAGTAAAGGGTAAAAGGGGACAAATCTGTGATGATGGAAGATGATTTGAGTTTGCGTGGGGGGCACAAAGGCAATATACAGATCATGTATCATCAAAATGTACACTTGAAACCTATATAATCTTATTAACCAAAGTTGCCCCAATAAATTTAATTGAAAATTGACATTATAAAATTATAAAAGACCTGAAACAATAAATTACATAAAAGAAAACATAGGTACTAAGCTTACAGACCTTGGTCTTAGGATTTTATGAATTTGACATCAAAGTCAAAAGAAGTAAAAGCACAACTAAAACAATGAGACTATGTCAAACTAAAGAGATTCTGCACAGCAAAAAAAAAGAAAAAAAAAAGCCAATAACAAAACAAACTGAATGAGAGAAGATATTTGCAAACCACAGTTCCAACAAGCAGTTATTGTCGTATCCTTAATAAACTCTAGGAAATTAATGAAACCTGAAAAAGGTTTTATGGGAACTAATTTGTAGCCAAGTAGGACCTACTACTTGTGATTGGAATCTGAAGGGAGGGGGCTAGTTTCATGGGACTGAGCCCTTAACCTATGGGATCTGACACTATATCCAGGTAGATAGTTTCAGAATAAGTCAAATTGCAGGGCACTTGGTTGCTTGGTGAAGGGAAAACATCCACACATCTGGCATTGAAACAAAGGAAGACTGGATTGTTACTAATACACCTGAGTTATCTGATTCCCCACCCCCTCTTTTCTTCCTCTCTTTCTTGGTTGTCATGTATCGCCCGCCAGATTTCAGAAGAGACTAACAGAGTCCCTTAGTCAAAGGGACTAAGAGTTCTCTTAGTCAAAGATAAGCCACCTGGAAGGAAGAAATCAGGGGAAATGTCAGACAGGAGAGACTTAGTGACCTCAGCTACCTTCTCTCTCTAACCAATTCATTCCATATGCATTGTCCCAATCCTTGGGACTTTTAGTCAGAGCTGAGGTTAGTGCTGGAACTAGGGTGCCTTTCCAGTAAGGCACCCAGAAAGCAAATATAAACACTCCCCCACTCTCAAATCTCTTGCACTCCAGGCTCTCTCTAGTATTTCTAGGGAGGTTTTTTTTTTCCCTTGGTTTATCCAGAATAAGGGTAGAATTTTCCAAATTTAACTTAAGTTATAAACTTGGCAAACATTAAACCCACAGAAAGCACCTTACAAAAATACCCAATTATTACTAAGAATACTTTCTGTGAAAAACAAACATTTCCGAGAATTGAGATGAGATCCAGAAATGAAACAGAAAGTTCATTAATCTCAGTATTGTGGGCTGTTACCAGGGAGAAACTGTTTCAGAATGGACTTTTGCTTTTGATACCATGGGATTGCTTTGCCCCCTTTTTTAATTTATATGACACTTACTATGATTTTATCATATACAGAAAATGTGCTCACACTGGGGGAGAATCTGAGATGAACCAAACACAAGCTCTATCATCCACAGGCTCATAGCATAGCAATACACAAGACATAGCATGATGCTTCTCCCAATGCACCTCAGCAGGGTATTTAATTCATGGCCCCACCAAATACAGCCTTCAGCCTATGTGACAAGGAACCCTAACAAGAGCACACAAGAAGTGCGTAGGCTATTTAACAGCCCAACATACCATGGCACTTGAAAAGAGAGCACAGCCCATGTCTTCTCCATTCTGCAGTGCAACCTAGAGGTGTCACCTAACCAGGAAATTTAGTGCACACTATGGGATGACATACTCAAAATAGTAAAAAAAAAAAAAATAACTGCCAAACAAGCACCCTGTACATGATGAAGCTGTCCTTCAGAAACAGAAGGGATAAAGACTTTCCTGATCAAACAAAAGCTGAAGGAGTTTATTACCACACACACCCCAAAAAAAGAAAATGCTAAAAGGAATTCTTTGGAAAAAGTAGAATAGTAATTTAAATCATAAAAACAAAAAAAGGTAGCAAAAATCTCCCTGGTAATGGTAAATATATAGTCTTAGTTAGATTTAGTAATGTGGTAGTAGCTATAATAACTCACAACTTTAAAATGAACACACTATAAATAACCATAATTACAATAATCTGTTATTATTTACACAATATAAAAACAGTTCAACTATAATATCAATAATCTGAAATGTGAGGGGCAGGATAATTAAAATAATAAAATTTGCTAATTCTATTGAAGGTAAGTAGTTACCAGTTTAACATAGGGTGTTGTAAAAACTTCAGAAATCCATCAAGATGGCAGCATAGGCAGATGTGCCTTGCCTCTTCCCACAAGCACATCTAAATCACAATGAAAATACAGAACCATCAGAAATTGAGTTCAATAGAAGTCTGGCAACTATGGAATGAAAGAAATTACACCCATTGAGATGGAATAGGATGGTCTCTCACCCCTGTATGGCGGATAAAATTTCAAGAGGGATACGTCAGGAGTGAGGAGTGCCAACCTCACACCAGCTCCCCAGCCCAGGGTTCCAATACCAGGAAGATAAGTCCCCGCAAACTTCGGCCCTCAAAACACAGCAGGATTTGAGTCAATGAAAGAAGTTGCTAGAGCCCCAAGCAGCTCATCTTAAAGAATCCACATGCAAACTCACCTACTCAGACTCACTCCCTCTGAGCTCCAGCAACATGGTAGCAGCTTGAAAGGCACCAGTGGTATACAGGGAAGAACTGAAGTGGCTGGTATCAAAACCAACAGAATCTATTGTCTCTTTTCTAAACCCTCCATTAGCTGGCAAGCTAGTGCCATATCTGAGACTCCATCAGACTGGCTAACACCCTTTGACCCACATTGGAATCCCGAAAGACCCCATCCCACCCAAGTTATGGGCCCACTCAAGCTGATTTTGTGTATGAACGGCTGATTTGGCTTATGTTTCACAACTTACTAAAACCTATAAAACAAGCAACAGCTGCCTCAATGAGCTCCAGCGAAATACCAACAGCCAGCTTAGGTTCTCCGCTTGGCTTCACCTGGGAATCTCCAAGCCCAGCACAAGAAGCAGCCATATCAGATTGCTTTATAACTTGAGCAGGGTGGCTCCAGGCAGAACACTGGTTGGGGCTGATCTTGGCCTGCACCACCTGGGAATCCCCAGAGTCAGCACATCTGGTGGACAGCTAGAGGTCATGTTGGAGCACATCACCCTGCCCCTTCACAGCTGAGGCTCCACAGAGGATGGAAGCTAGTCATCAGTGGTCACAGCCAGTCCTTGAAGCTGACTGGCCTGGGTAAATCCCTTGTATTCACCTGCCAACAGTAACCAAGGCACAACTACAGGAGAAGGGTATCCTCAGCCCACACCAAGGGCACAGCTCAAGTGCCCAGCTTGGGTGATAGGGGAGGCTGTGCCACTAGACCCTACAGAACAACTACCACATTAGGCCACACTATCAAGACAGGGAATCAAGCAGGGCTACCTAATACACAGAAACAAACACAGTGAAGCAGCCAAATTGAGGCACCAAAGAATAAGGTCCAAATGAAAGAACAGAATAAATCCCAGAAAAAGAACTAAAGAAAACAGAGAGAGCCAACCTATCAAATGCAGAGTTCAAAATACTGGTGATCAGGATGTTCAGAGAAATGATTGAGTATGGTCACAAAATAAAGAAAATCTGAAGATTATACAAAGTGAAATAAAGAAAAATACATGGGAAGGAAGCTGGGATTCAAATCAATGAACTGAAACAAAAGGAAGAAATAAAAATTTACACAAAACATAAAGAAGAAACAAGAATTTAAAAATAAGAAAGAGGGAGAGAACTAGGAACCTCTGGGATTGCTTTAAATGTGCTAACATCTGAATCATAGGGGTGCCAGAAGGAGAAGAGGAAGAGCAAGAAATTGAAAACTTATGTGAAAAATAATGAAGGAAACTTCCCCACTTTGGTCAAGGAAAGAGATATACAAGTCCAGGAAGCACAGAGTCCCAAACAAGTTGTACTCAAAGAGGAAAACACCACACACATCATAATTAAATTTCCAAGGGTAAAGGTAAAGAGAATATCTTAAAAGCAGCAGGAGAAAAGCAGAGAGTTACCTACAAAGGAATTGCCATAAGATTATCAACTGATTTCTCAAAAGAAACTTCATAGGCAAGAAGTATTCAAAGTGATGAGAAGCAAGGACCTACAGCCTAGATTACTCTATGCAGCAAAGCTATCATTTAGAATGGAAGGGCAGGTAAAGTGCTTCCTAGAGAAGGTAAAGCTAAAGAAGTTTATCATCACCAAGCCATTACTGTATGAAATGTTAAAGAAACTCATTTAAGAAAAAAAAGATCAAAACTGTGAACATTAAAATGTCAATAAACTCAGAACTATCAACAACAGACTCTAAAAAATAAAAACAAAAAACTAACCACACAACTATAATAGGAACAGAATCATAGATATGGAGGCCATTTGGAGGATTTTCAACTTGCAGGAGAAAGGGAGAGAAATAGAGAAATGGTGTAGGGATTAAGAAGTATAATTGGCAGATAGAAAATAGATAGGGGCCCTGGCTGGTGGGCTCAGTGGATTGGCGCCAGCCTGCAAACCCAAGGGTTGCTGGTTCAATTCCCGGTCAGGGCACATAACCAGGTTGCAAGCCAGGTCTCCAGCCAGGTCCATAGCTGGAGGCAGGTGAAAGGCAACCATACACTGATGCTTCTCTTCATTTCTTCCTTCCTCCCTGCCCTTCTTTCTAAAAACAATAAATAAAATCTATTTAAAAAACAGATAGGGGGATGTTAAGGATAGTATAGGAAAGGGAAAAGTGAAAGAACATATGGGCATAATGTGTGGACAAAACTAATTTAGGGGGACTGCTGGAGGGAAGGGGGTTACCTAATAGAGGGGAGCAAAGGGAAAATAATACGACAATGTAACAGCATCATTCATGAAATATACTTATAAAGAAGAAATAACATTTCTAAATAGCTCTACTGTAAACAGAACTGTGAAATTATTTCTCACCATAAGCACACAACATGCTTTCAAGTTTAGCTCACTTTAGTGCTGAATCATCCAAATCATCCAATATAAATTAAAATCTTTATTAGTTTTAAAATCAACCTCTGTAGGATAAGGCGCTGGCCTGCAAACCCAAAGTTTGCTGGTTCAATTCTCAGCCAGGGCACATAACCAGGTTGTAAGCCAGACCTCCAGCCAGCTCCTTAGCTGAAGGCAGGTGAAAGGCAACCATACATTGATGTCCCTCTCCCTTTCCTTCTCTCTAAAAATAACAAAATTAAAATCTTTAAAATAAATAAATAAATAATAAAATCAACCACTGTAAAAAAACAGCTATTTCTAGCAAAAACAAAAATGTCTCTTACGGGAAATAATAACTAGTTTAATTAGTACTGAAAAGATGATTCTCTCTTTGCTTTTGGGTGACCTGAGAATTCAACCATTAAAGCAGTTAAGGCAATTTTCCTGAGGCAAAAAAACTCTAATGTGCCCATGTGCCTTCTCCAAAATTATTTGGTATCTTGTTTCTGCTGTGTTCATTATGTTGTACTCACCTGACCCTCACCAATGGTATACACACATACGCACTCATGCTCGTGTACACATACATATCAATGTTAGTCTTATATTGGCAGTAATTTTAAAAAACACTAAAAAACAAATAAGCAAGCCAATAAAAAGAATTCATTTTAATCAGATGATTTTAAAAAACCAACAAAAACTGTGAAATCAACCACAGCCAAAGAGGTCAGAAGGGTAGAGAATAGTCCCAATATACCAGGGTTGGAGGTTTTCCGGTCAGGGCACATACAAGAAGGAACCAATTAAGGCATAAATAAGTGAGCCAACAAATCAATGTTTATCTTTCTATCTTTTAAGGCCAATTTAAAAAAAAAGTGAAACCAGTTTTTGACTTCCTGCCGATGGGAATAAATTCAGCCACCTCTATCCCTTAGCAAGAGCCTCCCTCTGGACTGCAGATGCAAGTCAGCTGCCTACTAGACTCTGAGAAGGAACCTACTCTACATGCAAGTCTCTGAGAGTAATCTGAAGACACGAGCTTGACTTCAAGGAGACAGGTAGGTGAAGAAGGAGGGAAATGGGTAGAAAGATATAACGACTCAGAGACTAAAACAGAAACAGAAATGGATGGAAATAGTTGTAGGGAATACAGAAATTAAGACATGCTAAGAACACCAAGATGGATCTGGCATGATCATTGTTCCAAAAACAGCTCTAAATCTGAAGGAAAGGAGGCACACTATCTAAGCAGACAATTAAACAATTTACTAATTTGTATTATCAAGTGAAAATAAGTCTGATCTTAGGTAAAAAGAGACTTTATTTGAAAGGATTGCTGCAATAAGGGGAAGGAGACTATTGCAATAGGGAAAACAATCCAACCATAGAGATGCAAGCACCTGAAAGTCCAGAAAGAAAAGGATTTTTTAAAATTTTTATTTATTATTTTCAGAGAGAGGGGAAGGAAGAGAGAGAGAGAGACATCAATGGATGGTTGCCTTTCACCTGCCTCCAGCCACAGACCTGGCTAAAGACCTGGCTGGAGACCTGGTTATGTGCCCTGGCTGGGAATTGAACCAATGACCTTTGGATTTGCAGGCCGGCACCTTATCCACAGTGCCACCAGCTAGGAGATATGAATTTTTCAATGGGAAAGGGTGAATAGTTCTCCCAGGAAGAACAGCGAGTGGCGTAATTGGGGAGATATTCCCTGTGAGGTCTGCTGACATCACAGGTATCATTAAGGAGTGGTTATGTGCTGGGCCAAGAGGACATTGAGTCCAAGTTCAGGATTCTAAAGAAAGAAAAGAAGCTTAACTCATGTTGAGGTTACATTATGAAAATTTATTTATATAAGAAACTTTGTTTCAATTGATTAGTGGGGAGAAAGAGCTCAGCAAATCTTATTTGTGAGGCAAAGAATGGAAATTAAAAGGCTCCGTGTCTGGCCTCACTATAAATGAAAATGCGGGCATTGTTGAATCTGACCTCTCTAAATTATAAAAGAAAGGATGGTTCTTTGCAGTTAGCTGTTTATTAGAACACAAAAGAAATGAACAAAATTTTTAACTGTTTTTCAGGAGTAGAGGGCTCAAGAAAAATTTAGCATTGTTATTATGGCTCATGTAAGTAACAGGCGCTATTGTAAGCATAGAGAAGAGGGGTACTGACTAAACCTGGAAGATAAATGGAAGGCTCACAAATATGGAGATATCGGAGCTAGGTCAGAAGCATAAAAACGTGAGCAAAGAAATAGGAAAAGGTTCATGTAACATGATATTGTAGGGGAGAAAAAAATTTCCCTACTTCCCTTCTGTGTTTATTGGCTGGCCCAATAATTAAATTGACATAAGATAGATTAACAAGGGAGAAGGAAATATTTTGCTACTTCTTTCATAATATTCTTCCAATACTCTTCCTGGTCTTCCCTTATGGAAATTGCATTAGAGTCAGTCGGACGTGGGTAGCAATTCTGGATCTGGCCTACATGTCTCATTAAAGAACTTTATAGCTCTTAGCAGCCTTTTAAGTTTCTTTGTACTTTGAACTACATTCTGACAGATCCTCAGCTAAAAAATCTAGCATAGTAGTTGAAACTCCAAGTATATTCATTCAAATATTCAGCCAGGAAGAAAACTTCAATAGGAAATTAGAAAGTAAAGTGTCCAATGAGTTATTTCCATATAAATTTCAAATGTGCAAGTTTATAATACAATACCTGTATACTCTATTGTGTGCTCAGTACTGGAAGCCTGGTCTCCTTCTATCATCAGAAAAAAATTCCCTTTGATCTTTCCATCCTACCCTCACCTCCCTCCATTCTGGTAAACAACATTTATTGTCTCTCCAAGTTTGGGGATTTTTTTCATTTGTTTTCTTTGTCAATTTGCTACTTTTATATCTCACATATGAGTGAACTCATACAGTTCTTTAACATTTCAATCTGACTTATTTCACATAGGTTAATACTTTCAAGATCCATCTACATGATCATAAATAGCAAGGTTTCATCTTTTATATGGCTTAATTGTATTCCATTCTATAAAAACAATACCTCCTGAGCAAGTTCCTAAACTAGGACGCCCATGTCAGAATCTCTGTGAGTGGGGCAGACAATCCACATTTGTAAGAGGTCCTTCAGTGATAATTATGCAAAGTAAATATTGAGAACAACCACTTTGAAATATTAACTTATACTTTTTACTCTAAAATGGCTTAATGCCAAGGCTAGTTCAATCAGGCAGGACTTTACAATACTTAACATCTCCATTAATTTGCTACAATTTTGCCTTCTTTCAACAGATTACTACTGCCTACTGTGAATCTAGCTCCATAATTTGGTAGTCAAATAGACTAAAACTGTATCATAAACTAGGAGGAAAACCCACTGTTACAACTCTTGCTAGAATTTAAAAGTATGGACAAATAATCTATCTCCAGTGCACAAGTCATTCATTCCTTCATTCTCTATAGGTAACAGGAAAGTTAACAAGAAATAAAGAATATGTTTTACTTCTCTTCCTTCTTCCTACCACCCATGTCTCTACTCATCATTAATTCAACCCCCAAAACCTTCTCTGAAGTATATAAAACTACCAAGAGTGGCTTATTGTTTTTGGACAGTATCAGAACAAGTGTCTGAAACATAAATCTCAGATAAGCACACTATTATATACATTTTCCTTAGAGAATATGTCAATAAAAACAGAAATGGTCTTAAACATGAATGGTATTCTGTGACTTATTAGATCCTTGCTAGAAATGACAAACTTGATTTTTTATGTGACTGAAAAGGATTTCTTTCCAGACACTCCAGCTGGGGTGGGGAAAAGGTGATCCTAGTATGTTTCCTAACTGTAAAAGTAACTTCCCTGGCTGGTGTGGCTCAGTGGATTGGCAACAGCCTGCAAACCCAAGGGTTGTTAGTTCGATTCCCAGTCAAGGCACATGGCCAGGTTGCAAGCCAGGTCTCCAGCCACATCCCCAGCTGGAGGCAGGTGAAAGGCAACCATACATTGATGTTTCTCTTCCTTTCTTCCTCCCTCCCTGCCCTTTTCTCTAAAAATAATAAATAAAATCTTTAATAAATAAATAAATCTTTCTTAACCTAGTTGGTGGCCAATGGCTGTGAGAATTTAAAGACTGGAGAGGTCTCAAATTCCTTGGGTCTCAACTTTCACATATCCTAGTAGAAAGAGTCTCTCCATTTTTAGACAATAAGAAAAAAAGCAGGGCTCTCTGAAACATTAGCAGAAAAGTTAAACAGCATCTCCCTTAACTGTCAGCCTAGCTATACCAAAATGATGAAAGCCATCTCCATGGCTAATATTTCTTACTAAACCATGGCAGAAGTACCTGGAGACGGGAAGCTACCTCTGAAAGTTACCCACCAGGGTCATGGTTCCTGGCTGCAGCTGAGGTGTGTAGTTTCCAGTCAAAGTTCAGAGGAAACACATAGGCATGACCCTCCTCTTTTGATCATTCCTTTCATTCCCAATTCACACTTCCCCATCTTCACCATAATCTGACATGTGGTAATCCAAAATCCAGTATTTATGCTCCCAGCAGAGGCTGGTCTGCCATCCCACTTTCAATCTTCATGTTCTCCTGGAGATTGGACAGAGACCCTCTGCCTTGGGATGCTTCTGTTCTCCCTACATTTCCACTCCCAGTCCTATAAGATCCTCTGGTCCTCAGGCCTAATTTATCCCATTCAAGCAGCCTTTGTCTCTTTTTCTGGGGTTTTCCCAGAAACACTCATCAGTTTCCTGGTTACTTTGGTTTTCAAGGCCAGTCTTAATCAGAAATTATCCCAGCAAATTTATCTCTACTCTCTACTCCCAGAACAAAATTTTGAGGCACCAAATGAATTTCATGCCTTGAATAACCAAACTACAATTCCTGAGCCACCTAAACTCCAACTTCCTTACACCAATTAAACACTGAAATGGGGGTGATAAAGTATATATGAAAGGTTATATGTATCCCTAGGTAACATTCATACTTACATGATTCAATGTGATACACTCCTCAGAGCTAACATTCTCTCTTAATTACTTTCTGTGCTCTGCCCTATCACAATGAAAAAATCCCCTGAAACCCAATTTGAACATTTATTTCTTATAAATATTTTTGTTGAATTTTTTTAAAGATTTGTTTTTAAGATTTTATTTATTATTTTTAGAGAGAGGAGAAGGGAGAAAGGCAGAGAGGGAGACATCCATGTATGGTTTGCCTTTCACCTGCCTCCAGCTATGGACCAAGCTGGAGACCTGGCTTGCAACCTGGTTATGTGCCCTGGCTGGGACTCGAACCAGCGATCTTTGGGTTCGCAGGCTGGTGCCTTATCCACTGTGCCACCAGCCAGGACTTTGTTGAACTCTTGTAGGTCCCCAATAACTGATTTTTTTCTCCAGATTTTTCTAAATTGTGAGACATTCTGTTACCTCTAGGAGAATGAGACTCTCCCTTGGCTGCTTCACAGTGGCAACTCTCTTCGATGGGATTCACCTCATTAAGTCCCACATCTCCCTGGGAACTGAGATTGTGGGTCCATTAATTTCAACAAAAATTAAAAGAGAAGAAGTTAACATTTATTGAGTCCTCACTATAGGTACAAGACTGGAGAAATCACTTTATATGGTTTGTAACCTGGCACACATGTGAGGGTAGACTCCATGATTCAAGCCCTGTGTAGTGCCCTCTCCTTGCTTCTGGCTACTAGGTGAAGGGATTTTTTTCAAGTCCAATTAAGTTTCCAAACCTGGGATTTTGAGTTAACCAAAGATTATCCTGGGTGGGCTTGATTGAATCAGGCTAAAGCCCTTAACGAAAGACTAGGCCCATCCTAAGATCCGATCATTTTCTCTCCCACTGGCATGAAGAGGTAAGCTGCCACATTTAGAGAAGATATGTGGAGCACGGAACTGTAGGCGATCTCTGGGAGCTGAGAGCAGCACCATGTGACAGACTGAAAGTGGAGCCTTAGTTCTATATTCACAAGGAAATAAATTCTGTCAACATGTATGAGCTTGGAAGCAGCTTTTCTCTAGTTAAGACTAGATGAGAATACAGCTCAGTCAACACCTTTATTGCAACCTTGTGAGATCTTAAGCAGAGGACCCAGTCAAGCCATGCCAGACTTCTGACAGAAACTGGGATATAATATGTGTGTTAAAATACTAAGTTTTCCATTCTGTTATACAACAATATGAGAATAATACAGTTTTGTTACCTAGATATAGGGTGCTGCTGTAACAAATACCTAAAACATGGGAACAGCTTGGGAATCAGGCAAGTGAGCAGAGGCTAGAAGAACTTTGAAGAGCATGACAGAGAAAGCCTAAATTGCCTTGAATACACATAATAAATCTTGACTTTGCTGCAGTGGGGATTCAGAAAAACTGAGGAACATGTTATACTTGTAAGAAAGGGGAAGGAAAAGATTCTTGTCATGTAGTGGCAGAAAGCTTACCAAAATTATGTCCTGTAGTTCTGTACAGAGCAAAACTTACAAGCTGGTAATAAATATATTTAAGAAGACTTCCAAGGAAAGTGTTGAAAGTGCCTCCTGGTTTCTTCTTGCCACTTATGACAAACTTTGAGAGAAAAAGAGATAATTTGAAAATAGAATTGTTTTTAGAAAAGAAACTAAGGCCTCATAATTTTGAAAATGTTCAGCCTCCCCAAAGAAAAACACACTAGAATTAAGAGATTCACCATGATATGATAAATCTCTCCTGTGTATTTGTACTGATTAGGCCTAAAAAGTGAACCAGGGACATAGTCCTAGGACAGGACCCCACAAGGGAAAAGAGCTTATTATTTATAAGCATCACCACACAGGACTGTACTGACCTTGAACTCTAGAACAGGAGGAGGGTGTGTGGTTCTACATACTCTGCACTCTGGGAATCTGACCAAGATGGGGATAGATCCTCTGAAGCCTCGCCTGTGGAGTAGAGGCACTGGTAGGGATGTGGTGTTCCCACCCAGGCTCCTGAGAACTGCTGCCCCTGGTGCTTCCTGGTGTAGATCTCTGTGTCTTTGGATGCTGGTAGCTTTGATTGGTGATGTATTACCCTGACAACCCCCTGAATCTTACTATTGATTTATACTCTTCCCCTAATGAAGCATTTCTCTATCACCATCCAGAGTGCCTGTGCTTTCATTTTTGAATCCCTTTCTGTACTTGTGTGTACTACAGTATTACTATACAACCTTTTGTTATAGCCTAAGAAAGATCAAAAAGTAAGTGTTTTAATCCATTATGAGAATCTTTAACTTTTAGTAGGACATTAATCCTTTTACATTAAAGCAATTACTGTAAAAAGAAGACTTATTTCTGCCATTTTGTTTGTTTGGTTTTTTTATGTCGTATCTTTTTCTTCCTCAATTCTCCCATGACTGCTTTCTTGTATTTTTTTAGTGAACTATCAATTTGAATCCATTTTAATTTCCTTTTCTGTATATTTTTAATTATTTTAGTATTAGCTGCTCTGGGGTTTACAATTAACCTATTAACCTTATAACAATCTATTTTGAAGTAATACCACATTAGCTTCCATACAAAATTCCAATCTAATCTTTATATAGTGCATGCCCAAATAAATTTGTAATTATTTTATGCTTTTGTCTTTCAATAAAATTGGAAAGAAAGGGAGTCACAAACCAAAAATACAGTAATATTGGCTGATATTTTCCTAAAAAGTTACCTTTACCTGTGTTATTTCTTCATATAGCTTCAAGTTACCATCTAATGTCATTTTATTTCAACCAGAAGGACACACCCTTTAGCATTTTCTGTAGGAAATATCATTAATTGACAAAGTCCTCAGCATTTAATTAATCTGGGGCAATTTCTTCTTTATTTTTGAATGATAGCTCTATCAGAGACAGGATTATTGGCTAACAGCCTTTCATTTGTTTGTTTTTGTACTTTAAATATCATTCCACTGCCTTTTGGTCTCTATGGTTTCTGCTGAGAAGTCTGCTACTTTTTTTTAGGCTTTCTTCTACATGAAAAGTCACTTCTTTTTTGCTGCTTTCATAATTTTCTGCTTGTCTCTTCTTATTTCAAAAGTGTTATTATAATGTATCTCAGTGTGGACCTACTGTATTTGTTCTTGCTGGAGTTCACTGAGTTTCTTGAATGTGGAGATTCATGTATTTTACCAAATTATTATCTTTATGGCCACTGTTTTCTCAAAATTCTGCCCCAATCCTTTCTCCTCCTCTCTCTAAGTCCTTCCATTATGTGTGTTATGAGATTGATGGTATCCCACATGTCTCGTGGGCTCATTTTTCCTCATTCTTTTTTTTCTGCACCTCATACTGAATCACTATGTTTGACTTATTGTTAGCTTTTATGACTGTTAATTCTGCTCCTTATATGCTGTTTTTGAACAACATTAAAAAAAAAAAAGAAGAAGTGGCTCTGTAATAAACCAGAAACTGAAAGTAACCTCATGAGGTGATTGGATCATACATTTCTTACTGGGCAGGTCATGGTGGATAATCATGCCCCAGACCTGTAACTTCTGTTTTCTTTTCTTTTTTTAAAATGTCCTACCCAAGGATATATATATATATATATATATATTGACTTCTTTTTAGAGAGAAGAAGTGGGATGTGAGAGAAGCATTGATCAGTTGCCCCACATACGCATCCTGACCTGAGATTGAACCTACAATCTAGGTACGTACCCTGACTGTGAATGGATCATACAACCTTTTGGTGAACAGTAGATGCTCCAACAAACTGAGCCACCTGGCCAGGACCCTACGCCTAATATTCCTTTAGTAAAAGGTAAGCTCTGTCCTTTGTTCTTGTGCATCAAGGTTAACATATCTTTGAAATGCCAGCGTAATCCTCTTTCACAGACCCCTCTGAATCATAACTTATTTTCTCTTTTTTTTCTTTCTTTTTTTTTTTTTATATTTGTAA
>PVIW01003718.1:120938-157581 GCA_004026585.1 Noctilio leporinus
ATTTTTAGAAAGAGGGGAAGGGAGAGAGGCAGAGAGGGAGAGAGACATCAATGTATGGTTGCGTTTCACCTGCCTCCAGCCACAGACCTGACTGGAGACCTGGTTTGCAACCTGGTTATGTGCCCTGGCTGGGGAATCGAACCTGCGACCTTTGGGTTCACAGGCCGGCACCTTATCCACTGTGCTACCAGCCAGGGCTCATAACTTATTTTCAAAGGAGCATTGAGATACTCCTTTCCTGATGTCATCAGTTTGCATCAAATAAGCTCTTACGAAAATTTTCTACAGGTTCAGATGTGTTTTTTTTTTAATTTCCAAGTATTTCTCTTTTATATATATAAATCATTTTATTTATTGTTGTTGTATTACAATTGTTTCATTTTTCCCCCATTGCTCTCCCCTGCCCCACTCTCCCTATCTCCTTTCCCACAGTCAGTCCCAGGCTCATTGTCCATGGCCATTTGTCATTCACACTAGCTCCTCAACTGAACTCTTCCCTCATTTCCCCTCTTCTTCCCATCTCCTCTAGTCACCATCATTCTGCTCCTCTTTTTTTTTCCCCCTCATGTCCCTTGTTCATTTCTGCTTATATGCTTGTTTCGTCCATTAGTCTCCTGTATTACATGATATGTTATTTAATTTTTGCTGCCTGGTTTATTTCACTTAGCATAATAATCTCCAGTTTCATCCATACTATCACAAATGGTAGAAGTTCTTTTTTTCTGCCGCATAGAACTCCATTGTGTAAATGTACCACAGTTTTTAGATCCATTCATCCACTGAAGGGCATTTAGGTTGTTTCCAGCACTTGGCTATTATAAATAGTGCTGCTATGAACATAGGGGTGCATAAGTTCTTCTCAATTGGTGTTTCAGAATTATTCAGGTATAATCCTAGCAGTGGAATCACTGAGTCATAAGGCACTGCTATTCTTAGTTTTTTGACAAAATGCCATACTGTCTTCCATAGTGGCTACACCAGTTTGCATTCCCACCAGCAGTGCACCAGGGTTCCCTTTTCCCCACATCCTCACCAGCACTTGTTGTTTGCTGACTTGTTGATGATGGCCATTCTGACAGGTGTGACATGGTATTTCATTGTGGTTTTAATTTGCATTTCTCTGATGACTAGTGATGTTGAGCCTTCTTTCATATGCCTGTGGGCCCTTTGTATGTCTTCCTTGGAGAAGTACCTGTTAAGGTCCTTTGTCCATTTTTTAATTGGGTTATTTATCTCCCTGGTGTTGAGTCATATTAGTTCTTTATATGTTTTGGAGATCAAACCCTTGTCTGAGGTGTCATTGGCAAATATGTTTCCCCATATGGTTGGTTCCCTTTTCACTTTGTTGATGTTTTCTTTAGCTGAACAAAAACTTTTCAGTTTGATGTAGTCCCATTTGTTTATTTGTTTTTCATTTCCCTTGCTCTGGGAGAGATATCTGTGAAAATATTGCTGCTTGGGATATCTGCAATTTTTTTGCCTATGTTTTCCTTTAGGACGTTTTTTGTGGCACTGCTTATGTTTAAGTATTTTATCCATCTTGAATTTATACTGGTGTATGGTGTAAGTTGGTGGTCTAGTTTCATTTTTTTGCATATGCCTGTCCAATTCTCCCAACACCACTTGTTGAAGAGGCTACTTGCATTCCATTTTATATTCCTCCCCACTTTGTTGAATATTAGTTGCCCATAGATCCCTGGGTTTATTTTTGGGCTCTCTACTCTGTTCCATTGATCTGTTTGTCTGTTCTTGTGCCAGTTCCAGACTGTTTTGATGACTATGGCTTTATAATATAGTTTGATATATGATATTGTGATTCCTCCTACTTTGTTCTTCTTTCTCAAAATTGACTGCTGTAGCTATTTGGGGTCATTTTTTACTCCATGTAAATTTGTAAAGTATTTGTTTTAAGTCTGTGAAATATAATGTTGGTATATTAATAGGGATTGCATTGAATCTATAGATGGCTTTAGGTAGTATGGACATTTTTATGATCTTAATTCTTCCCATCCATGAACATGGTATATGCTTCCATTTATTTGTGTCTTCCTTAATATTGTTCTTTGGTGTTCGGTAGCTTTCTGAGTACAGATCCTTTATCTCCTGGGTTAAATTTATTCCGAGGTACTTTATTGTTCTTATTGCTAGAGTAAATGAGATTTGTTTACTAGTTCATTTTTCTGATGATTCACTGTTGGTGTATAAAAATGCCTTCAATTTCTGGATATTGATTTTGTACCCAGCTATTTTTGCCAAATTTACCTATTAGGTTGAGTAGTTTTTTAGTGGGCTCCATAGGATTTTCTATGTACACTATCATGTCATCTGCAAATACTGACAGTTTTACTTCTTTCTTTCCAATTTGGATACTTTTTATTCCTTTCTCCTATCTGATTGTTGTGGCTAGAACTTCCAAAACTGTTGAATAGAAGTGAAAGGAGTGGACACCCTTGCCTTATTCCTGATCTTAAGGGAAAGGCTTTCAGTTTTTGCCCATTGACTATGATGTTAGCTGCAGGTTTCTCGTATGTGGCCTTTATTTTGTTCCGGTATGCTCGCTCTATTTCCTTCTTGCTGAGGGTTTTTGTCATAAAAGGGTGCTGTACTTTATGAAATGCTTTTTCAGCATCTATTGATATGACCATATGGTTTTTGCCTTTTGGTTTGTTCATGTGGTTATTACATCTATTGATTTGCAAATATTGTACCATCCCTGCACCCCTGAGATGAATCCTACTTGGTCATGATGTATGATATATATTTTTAAGATTTTACTTATTATTTTTAGAAAGATGGGAAGGGAGAGAGGCAGAGAGGGAGAGAGACATCAATGTATGGTTGCCTTTCACCTGCACCCAGCTATGGACCTGACTGGAGACCTAACTTGCAACCTGGTTATGTTGCCCTGTCTGGGAATTGAACCAGCAACCCCTGGGTTCACATTATATTTTTAATATATTGCTGGATCTGGTTTACCGATAATTTGTTGAGAATTTTTGCATCTAAGTTTATCAGAGATATTGGCCTGTAGTTTTCGTTCTTTGTTGGGTCTTGTCCTAGTTTGGGGATTAGAATTATACCGGCCTCATAGAAAGAGTTTGGGAGTCTTCCTTCTTCTTGGGTTTTTTGGAACCCAAGCTCTGGTCCAGAGCTTTTGTGTGCTGGGAGTTTTTTTGATTACTTATTCAATTTTACGAGTTGTTACCAGTCTATTCAGGCTTTCTGCTTCTTCTGGGTTCAGTTTTGATAGGTTATATATTTCCAAAAATTTGTCCATTTCATCCAGCTTGTCAAATTTCTTGTTGTATAGTGGTACGTAGTAATTTCTTAAGAGTTCTTTGTATTTCTGTGATGTCAGTTGTGATTTCTCCTCTGTCATTTCTGATTTTGTTTATTTGCGGCCTCTTCCCTTTTTTCTTGATGAGTCTGGTTAAAGGCTTGCCAATTTTATTTATCTTTTCAAAGAACCAGATCCTGGATTTATTGATCCTTTGAATTGTGCTTTTAGTCTCTACGTCATTTAGTTTTGTTCTGGTCTTGATCATTTCCTTCGTTCTCCTTGCTCTGGGCTTTGTTTGTTGTTGCTCCTCTAGTTCTTGTAGCTTTATGGTTAGGTTGTTTGTATGAGTTTCTTCTAACCTTTTTAGGTAGAAGTTTTGTATTGCTATGAAGTTCTCCCTGAGGACTGCCTTCGCTGTTGTGTATTCATTTTCATTTGTTTCCAGAAACTTTTAGATTTCTTCTTGGATCTCATTGTTAACCGACTTATAACTAAATAAAATGTTATTCAGTCTCCATGAATTAGAACGTTTTTGGGGTTTTTTCCTTGAAGTTGGTTTCTAGCTTAAAGCCATTGTGATCTGAGAAGACGCTTGGTATGATTTCAATTTTCTTAATTTTGTGGAGGCTTGTCTTATGTACTACCATGTGGTCTATGTTTGAGAACATTCCATGTGCAATTGAAAAGAATGTGTGTTTTGCTTCTTAGGGGTGAAAAGCTTTGTATATATCAGTTAAGTCCATTTCATCTGGAATGTTGTTCAATGCCAAAATATCCTTGATATATTTTTTTGCTGGAGAGATCTGTCCATTGTTGATCATGGGGTATTAAAATCCCCTACTATTAATGTGTTGCTGTCGATATCCTTCTTGAAGTCCTACAAGATTTTCCTCATATATTTGGGTGCTCCTATGTTGGGTGCATATACATTTACAAGGGTTATATTTTCCTGATTGCTTGTTCCATTAATATTATGAAATGTCCTTCTTTGTCGCTTTTTATGACCTCCATTGTAAAATTTATTTTGTCTGATATAAGTATTGCTCCCCCAGTCTTTTTTTCATGTCCATTTGCTTGAAATATATTTTTCCATCCCTTCACTTTCAGTCTGTGTTGATCTTTTGTTCTGAGGTGGGTCTCTTGTAGACGGTATATATGCGGGTCATGCTTCCTTAGTTATTCAGCTACCCTATGTCTTTTGATTAATATATTTACATTTAAAGTTATTATTGACAGGTACTTCTGCATTGACATTTTTCTTCTTTGTTCCACTCAGTTTCTCTCTGCTTCTTCATCTTTTTAAAGCAGGCCCGTTGCATCTCTTGTAACACTAGTTTGTTGGATATGTATTCTTTCAGCCTTCTTTTGTGAAATCTCCTTATTTCACCTTCCATTTTGAATGTGAGCCTTGCTGGATAACGTATTCTTGGTTGCAGGCCTTTGAGTTTCATTACTTGAAGTTTTTTTTGTTTTGTTTTGTTTGTTTTTTGGGGATTTTTTGCCATTCACTTATAGCTTGTAGTGTTTCTGTTGAGAAATCAGTTGATAACCTTATTGGAGCCCTCTTATATGTTATTAGCTGTTTCCCTCTTGCTGCTTTTGGGATTTTCTCCTTGTCTTTGAAATTTACCATTTTAATTATGAAGTATCCTGGAGTGGGCCTGTTTTGGTTCATCGTCATTGGGACCCTCTGTGCTCTCTGGACTTGAGCATTGTTTTGGCTCATCAAGTTAGAGATGTTTTCTGTCATTACTTTTTCAAATAGGTTTTCTATCCCTTGCTTTTCTTCTCCTTCTGGTATCCCTATGATAATGGATATTATGGTGTTTCATGTTGTTCTGCAGCTCTCTTAAAACCCCTTCATTCTTTTTTTTTTTTTTTAAGATTTTATTTCATCATTTCCAGAAAGAGGTGAAGGGAGAGAGTCAGAGAGGGAGAGAGACATCAATGTATGGTTGTTTTTCACCTGCCTCCAGCCACAGATCTGACTGGAGACCTGGTTTGCAACCCTGTTATGTGCCCTGGCTGGGGAATCGAACCTGCAACCTTTGGGTTCGCAGGCTGGCGCCTTATCCACTGCGCTACCAGCCAGGGACTGAATCTTTTTAAGTCTTTTTTCATTTTATTGCATTGTCTGGGTATTTTTTTTCCTTGTTGTCCTCCAATTCAGTGACCCAGTCCTCTGCTTCCTCTAATCTGCTTTGGATTCCTTATTTTGTGTTCTTCAGTTCAGAAATTGTATTCTTCATTTCCTCTTGGTTCTTACTGATGGTTTCTATGTCCTTTTTATTACTGGTATAAGTTTCAGTAAGTTTCAGTAGTTTTCTTTGAGCTTGTTGAGCTCACTGAGCTTTCTTATAACCATTGCTTTGAATTCCATGTTTGACAGTTTGGTTTTATTTCACTTAGTAGTCTTTCTGGGGATTCCTTCTTTCCTTTTAGTGATGGGCTATTTCTTTTCCTCCCCATTTTGGGTATCTGTTCTTGCTTATTTTTGTTTCTCAGATTAAACTGCTATGACTCTCTGCCTTTGCGGAGTGCCCTTCTTTGGTAGGAGTCTTATGGAATTCATTGGTGCAGTCTCCTAGATTTCCTTAACTTGTTATACTTGGGATGACTTTTATGTCATGAATTTGGGCTGTCTGGTTATATTTTGGATTTGGCTTATGTGTTGCTCCTTGATGAGTTTTTCAGCCCAACTGGCTGATTGAGAGACACTTATTCTACCACAGCTCATATACTATTATTGAGCTGCTCCTAAAACAAAACTTCAAGCTTAGGCAAAATAACCATACCTTCAAAGGTATCTTACACCCTTAATCACACTTTGACTACATATGAGCCTAGCTATATACCCATATTCTCAAAGATAACCCCCATCCTTAATCATACTCTCAGCTATAAACAAGCCAGTCTTAATAAGGATGTAAATATAATAAGACTATGATAAAAGAAAAAAACTGAGTGGATTGAAATATAAATCATTTTTAAAAGGTGCAAAGATAGCAGTAAGATGTGATAGGAGGATGCGAGAGAGAAAGCAAACTTTACCTCTTATATAGAAATGGTGGGGGGATCAGAATGTGGTGAGAAAGTGCAAGTGAACAGTACTAAGCCTAATCAGAAGTTTTATATATTTATACTTGTATATATATACCTATATATAGATGCTGTGTGAGAAAATAAACATACATATGTTAAAAAACAACTACCATAAGGAAGTTGAATTAGAAAAAATAGTGAAAAATAAAAGAATAAAAATAAATATGAACCTAGTTGGTGAATAAGTTTCACCATAGCACTATCAACAATGTATGAGCTATAATTACTATAGGTGAGATGGGAGCATGAGTTAAAAAAGAGAGAAAGAGAGATTAAGAGATATCTGGAGGAAAGGGAAGTGACTTATAACTTCCCTTATGTTTATAACTAAGTTAGATTTATAACTAAGTTGCAAAGATGCTGCACCTATCCACCCTCAATGAGCACTGATTGCTCAGGGTGGAGAGAGGGCAAGTGTACTTATTGAACAGAAAAAAGAATGTGTGGTACCTAATGGCACCCAAAAAAAAAAAAAAAATGGTTTTAAGAGGCTGGAGAGGGGAAGAATACTTAGAATGAGAAATGGGAATTAGTCATAGCAGCATAGAAAGTAGACCTTAAAACAAAAGAAGAGGAACTTGGGTGGTTGAATGAACTGAGAGAAGGGAGGAAGTAACTATGGGATTTGAGATACACTATAATAGAAACACTATTTACTTAAAATGCACTAATTGTGAGGACTAGAAATGGCTATTAAAAAGGATATGTTGGGGATTAATAATTCGTATAGATCTCAGTGTAACTCAGGTGCTTGAGGTTAGTAGAGATCCAGTGTCTGAGTCTTTCTCTTTTCCTTGATTAAGTCTTTCTGCAGTCTGCAGTCAAGTTTAAGCACCTTGGGAGGGCAGGGCATAGCAATTTGGAGTCTGTTAACAGTCAGGGCTGGTTCCGAATGCCATGCCCCTGGCAGGCTGTACCTCTAGCAGCCATATACCACTGGTTCTTCAGGGAAGGGGCAGCAGCTCCTCCCTTCACACACTAGTTCTCAGCACTGCCTGCTACTCTGTCACTCACCACCTTGGTCCCCCTATTCAAGTTGTTTACTTAGTTTGTTTTTGTTTTGTTTTTTTTAATTCATTTGTTGATAGTTGTGGGTTATGTTTTGATATCATATCCAAAATATCTTTACTACAAATAATGTCAAAGAGCTTCTTTCCCATGTTTACTTCCTTAAGTTTTATAGTATCAGGTCTTGTTATAAACTTCAAACCATTTAGAGTTACTTTTTGTGAATGGTATAAGGGCCCAATTTCATTTTTCTGCATGTAGTTATCCAGTTTTTCAACACCATTTATTGAAGGGTCACTCCTTACCCCACTAAGTGTTCTTGGACACTGTGTCAAATATTAGTTTACTTCTTGGCTCTCTATTCTGTTTTATTGGCCTGTGCCTTATTTTTAATGCCAGTTCCATACTGCTATAATTACTGTAGTTTTGTAGTAGAGTTTGAAATCAGGAATTGTGTGACACGTCTGGCTTTATTCTTTCTGAGGATTTCTTTGGCCATTTGCAGTCTTTTATGGAGACACACAAGTTTTAAGGTTGTATTTCATACTTCTGTGAAAAACTAGCATTGGAATTATGATAAAGATTGTATTCTATAGATGGCTTTGAATGGTATGGACATTTTAACAGTATTAATTTTTCTAATTCATAAACATAGGGTATCCTCCATTTGTTTGTATTTTTTCCTTTTTTTTTTTTCATCAAGGTCTTATAGTTTTACTGTATAGATCTTTTAGTTCCCTGGTTAAATTAATCCCTAAATATTGTGTTGATGTTATTGTGAATAAAATAGTTTTATTTACTCCTTTTTCAGATGTTTCATTGTTAATGTATGAAAACACAACAGATTTCTGTATGCCAATTTTATATCTTGCAACTTTACTAAATTTATTAATTGGTTCCAGCAGTTTTTTTGTTTAGTCTTCAGGGTTTTTTATGTATAAGATCATATTGTACCTATATGATCCTATTAATCAGTGTCACCCCAATAAATTTAATTTTTAAAACATCACATGTGGACTTCTGTCCAAGATGGAGATATAGGTAGACACATTGCATCTCCCTTCACAACTAAGAAGGAACACATCTACCTCAAAACTATAAAAAAAAAAATTCAAAAGCTCCAGAAAACTCAAACTGAAAGGAATTCCAACAAAGAAATAAAGAAGAAATACTCGCCCAGACAGATAGGAAGGGTGGAACCTGGGCACAGTGTTCAGGATATGGAGGCAGTGGCAGTGGTGACACTGGTGGTGGCACCAGTAGTGGTAGTGGCAACTCCTGTGGTGGTACAGCAGCAGTGGCAGAACTGGCAGTTGTGGCTATAGCAATGGCAGAGGTGACAGCAACTTCAGCAGCAGCACCTTTAGTGGCAGCACTGGCAGCGGTGGCAGCATAGTGGCTGGGGCTGGTGGGTGGAAAGCACAGTCACACATTACAAAAACTAAGTACGAAACCAGAGGAACTGTCCCAGCCCCGGACCAGACCAGGAAGCTCACAGTTCCAGGACCAAGGTAAAATAAAAGCCACGTTGCTTCTGACTATGAAAACAAGTGGAGGTTGGGGTGGTAGAGGAAATTACCTGTCTCTCAGCAGAGTCTGTTTGTTTAGTGGAAAAAGGGTGAGTGCTGAGCAGGCAGCATTATTCCCTCTCTGGCCCCTCCCCACATACAACACCACAATGAAACAGTGAAACAGGTGGCCCCTGCATTGGTGAATACTTAAGGCTCTACCCCTTACAATGTAACAGGTGAGACAGAACTACCTAGGACACAGAGGCAAGCACAGAAGGCTGTCAAGTTGATGAGACAAAAAGGGATGGCCCAAAGGAGGGAGCAGATCAAGGTTATGTTGGGAGAACTGAGCAACAAGGAGTTAGCCAACCTAACAGCCAAGGAGATAGCCAACCTAACAGATGCAGAGTTTAAAACACAGATATGCTTGCATACAGCAAATGCAGAAAGGAAGAATTAAAGGCTATGCTAAGTGAAATGAAGAAAAATCCACACAAAACCAATGGTGAAGGGAAGGAAATCAGGGTTAAAATCAATGATTTGGGACATAAGGAAGAAATAAACAGTCAACCAGTACAGAAGGAGAAAACAAGAATTGAAAAAAACTAGGAGAGGCTTAGGAACCTGTGGGGCAACTTTAAATAAGCAAACATCCAAATTATAGGGGAACCAGAAGCAGAAGAGCAGAGAATTGAAAACATATATGAAGAAATAATGAAGGAAAATTTGCCCAATTTGGTGAAGGAAATAGACATACCAGTCCACAAAGCACAGAGAGTCCTAAACAAGCTAGACCCAAAGAGGACTATACCAAGACACATCATAATTAAAATGCCAAAATTAAAGATAAAGAGAGCATCTTAAAAGCAGCAAGGGAAAAGCAGAGAGTTACCTGCAAAGGGGTTCCATAAGACTGTCAGCTGACTTATGAACAGAAACTTTGCAGGCATGAAGCGACTGGCAAGAAGTATTCAAAATGATGAAAAGCAAGGACCTATAACCAAGAATACTCTATCCAGCAAAGCTATTGTTTAGTATGGAAGGGCAGATAAGGTGCTTCCCAGATAAAATAAAGCTAAAGGAGTTGATCGTCACCAAGCCATTATTGTATGAAATGTTAAAGGGACACATTTAAGAAAAATAAGATCAAAACTATGAACATTAAAATGTCAACAAACTCAGAACTGTCAACTAAAGAATCTAAGAAATAAAAACTAGAACAAATTAAGCAAATAACCAGAAGAGGAACAGAATCATAAATGTGGGGATAATTTAGAAGGTTATCAACTGGGAGGGTAAAAGGGGAGAAAGGTGGAAATGGTGCAGGAATTAAGAAGCACAATTGGTAGGTTCAAAACAGACAGAAATATGTTAAGAATAGTACAGGAAAGGGTGAAGCCAAAAACTTATATTCATGACCCATGTGCATGAACTGTGGGGGGTGGGATTGCTGGAGGGAAGGGGGATAACTGGGAGGAGGGAAGCAAGTGGAAAAGAAATTGGGAGCATAATCAATAAAAGATACAAAAATATATTGTCCACAATAATATCTATTTTACTTCTTCCTTTTAATTTAGATAACTTTAATTTCTTTGTCTTGCTTAATTGCTCCAACTAATACTTTGAGTTCTATGTTGAATAAGAGTGGTAATAGGACAACCTGGTCTCCTTCCTGATTTTTTTTTTTTAAAGCTTTTAATTTTCTGCAACATGTATGTTATCTGTGATTTTTACCTATGTTGCCTTTATTATGTTGAGGTTTGTTCCTTCTATACACAATTTGTTAACGTATAAATTTTTAAAAATTCAGTTTTCATTTACAGTTGACATACAATCTTATAATATTTTCAGGTATAATACTACACTTATATACCTGACAAAATGCTCAAAGACCATCTGCCCATGTTTTAGGAGTGTTATGTTTTCAGGTCTTGTATTCAAGTATTTAATCCTATTAAATATATTTTTGTATACAGTCCTAGAAAGTGGCTAATTTCTCTTTTTTACATGTGTCTGTCCATTTTCCCAATATAATTTATTAAAGAGACTGTTTTTGCACTATATTTTTGCTTCATTTGCCATAGGCTAATTGGACACAACGGTGGACTTATTTCTGGGATCTCTATTTTGTTCCACTGACCTATGTATGTTTGTATGCCGGTACCATACTATTTTTATTACGATAGCTTTACTGTATAGTTTGATATCAGGTAGCATGCTACTTCAAACTGTGTTCTTTCTCAGTGTTGCTATGGCTATTCAGGGTCTTTTGTGTTTTCATATAAATTTCAGGATTATTTGTTCTAGTTCTGTGAAATATGACATTGGTATTTTGACACAGATTGCAACAAATGTGAAGATTGCTTTGGGTGATATAAATATTTTAACAATGTTAATTCTTTCTATCCATGAACATGGTACATGCTTCCACTTATTTGTATCTCCTTCAGTTTATTACTACAGTGTTTAACAGTTTTCAAATACAAGTGGTTTACCTCCTTGGTTAAATTTAGTCCTATGTATTTTATTCTTTTTGATGAGCTTGTAAGTGGGATTATTTTAATTTCTTTATGTGATAGTAAGTTATTGGTGCATAAAAATGCAACCAATATCTGAAAATTAATTGTGTACTGTGCCACCCTACTGAATTCATTTATTAGTTGTAATTGTTTTGTTTTGTTTTTTTTTTATGGAGTCTTTAGGGTTCTTTATATGCAGGGGTGGGCAAAAGTAGGTTTACAGTTGTTCGTATGGAAAGATATTCAGATTGTGATTATTACAATAGCTTTATTAACTCAGAAGAATGTCACAATGTATTTGGTATACTAATAACTATAAACCTACTTTTTGCCCACCCCTGTACAATATATCATCTACAAATAATGCCAGTTTTACCTCTCCTTTACAATTCAGATACATTAATTTCTTGTTGTTATCTGATTATTATGGCTAGGATTTCCAATACTTACACTGAACAAAATTGGTCAAGGACATCCTTGTCTTATTTGTTATCCTAAAGAAAAAGCTTTACTTTTCACCATTGAGTATGATTTAGCTGTGGGTTTAATATATATATGGCCTTTATTATGTTGAGGTATGTTCCAGTTCAGCCCACTTTGCTGTGAATTTTTGTTTGTTTGTGTGTTGTTTTTTTTTAAGATTTTATTTATTGTTTTCAGAGAGAGGGGAAAGGGGAGAGACAGAGAGAGACATCAGTGTATGGTTGCCTTTCACCTACCTCCAGCTATGGACCTGGCTGGAGACCTGGCTCACAAACTGGTTATGTGCCCTGGCTGGGGAATTGAACCAGTGACTTTTGGGTTCACAGGGTGGCGCCTTATCCACTGAGCCACCAGCCAGGGCCTGCTGTGAGTTTTTACCATGAATGGATATTGAAATTTTTTCAGATGCTTTTGAAAAATCTATAATGATGTAATTTTTATTCTTCATTTTCTTTATATGGAGTATCATGTTAATTGATTTGCAAATACTGAACCAACCCTGCATACCAGGAATAAGTTCCACTTGATCATGATGTCTGAACTTTAGCTGTATTAGTGAATTCAGTTTGCTAATATGTAGTAGAGGATCTTTGCATCTCTGTTTATCAGGAATACTGGCCTATAACTTATTCTTTTTGTATTTTCTTAGTTTGATTTAGGTATCCAGGTAATGATGGCCTTATAACATTAGTTTGGGGGCCTTCCTCTTTAATTTTAGAAGAATAGGTACTTATTTGTCTCTCAACATTTGATAAAATTCATTTATGAAGCCATGTAGTAAGAAATTTTATTTGTTGGGAGTTTTTTGATTACTAATTTTATTTCTTTTTTTAATTTAATTTTATTGTTGTTGTATTACATCCATCCCCTTTTTACTCCCCTCTTTGATTTGATTTCTTTAGCAGTGATCAGTTAGTTCAAATTTTATATTTCTTCTTGATTCAGTCTCAGAAGATTGTATGTTTCTTTGAATTTATCCATTTATTCAGATTTCTCTGGTGTCATCACTTCTCCACTTTCATTTCTGATTTATTTATATGTTCACCCCCCCCAATTTTTAAGAAGCTTGACTAAAGTTTTATTTATTTTTTTAAAGATTTTATTTCATTATTTTTAGAAAGAGGGCAAGAGAGAGAGGCAGAGAGGGAGAGAGACATCAACGTATGGTTGCATTTCACCTGCCTCCAACCACAGACCTGACTGGAGACCTGGTTTGCAACCTGGTTATGTGCCCTGGCTCAGGAATCGAACCTGCGACCTTTGGGTTCACAGGCCGGCGACTTATCCACTGTGCTACCAGCCAGGATAAAGTTTTATTTTATCTTTTCAGAGAACCAGCTCTTGGTTTCATTAATCTTTTATAATTTTTAGACTATTTTATTTACTTCTTGTTGATTTTTATTACTTTCTTCCTTCTACTCATTTTCAGGTGTTTTGTTCTTTTTCTAGTTTCTTAAGCTGTATGGTTGCACTGCTTATTTAACATTTTTCTTGTTTCTTGGGGTATGCCTCTATTGCTAAGAACGCTTCTCTTACAACTACTTTGGCTGTGTCCCATAGATATTGGTTCCATGCCTACATTCCCAGCCAGTCCTGAGTTGGGATGCATGTGACAGCAACTAATTGATGTTTCTATCATACATCAATGCTTCTCCCTCTCTTTCTCCTTCCCTTTTGCTCACTCTATAAATAAATAAATAAAATATTTAAATAATTAACAAATTAAAATAAATTCATTGAGATTTGTTTTATGGCCTAACATGACTTCTGTGCTGGAAAATGTTCCATGTGCATTTAAAAATAATTTACATTTTGCTGTTTTTTTGACAATTGAAATGTCCTAAAAATATCAATTAAGTCCATCCATCCTCAGGTGTCATTTGAGGGCACTGGTTCCTTGTATATTTTCTGTCTAGATGGTCTCTTTATTGATGTCAAGGGAGTGTCAAAGTCCTCTACTCTTATTTTCTTACTGTCAGTCTCTCCTTTTATGTCCATCAATATTAGCTTTATATATTTAGGTGCTGATACATTGAGTGTGTAGGTGTTTACAAGATTTATATACTCTTGTTGGATTGATCTCTTTATCTTTATAAAATATCTTTCTTTCTCTCTTAGTACTATAGTTATTTTAAAGGCTATTTTGTCTCATAATGTATTGCTACCCCAGCTTTTTCTCCCCTAACCCTAACCATAACACTTTAAGCTAGGTTATTGGAAAATTATTATCTTGGTGATAATGTTTTTCTTGATTTACTATGTCATTGTAGTTTTGAATTCTTGCTTTTGCACTTAACTTGACAGAAACCTCCTTAAATACTTATCAGTGACTTCAGATGGCCTATTCCGTTTATTGTTACTATTATGTCTGGATTTTCTATGCCTTTCTATGGGTACACATGCTCCACTCTTCATGCTCTCTCATGGCAAATTCTTAAGTTTAATGTCATCTGTAGGTCTTACAACTCACCAGGCTGACTACTGGAAACTTCCCTTTTGTTTTCTAAACAGTGGTGCTATAGCCAAATTGTGTGTTTCTCCCTTGCACACAGATCCTAGGGTCTTTTTCTGATTTTACTGCATTTTTCCACATTAATTCTCACTGCTGAACACAAGGAGGTGGTCAAAATGTGGGGGATTTATGGACTTAGCACTCAGAGCTTTGGTAGTGCCTACAGATCCAGTGGGGGCATCCTTAGGTCAGGTTCTCCAAGAGTGACATGGGAGGCCTTCCAGCTCAAGTTCTGAGCACAATCATCAGGAACTTTTTCCTTTTAACATCCTTTGATATATTTCCCTGCTTCTTTCCCATCTCTTCCTTTTCCTGGTCATGGAGGTCCTGCCACAGTACTTTGGGTGCTGCCAAAAACCAAGGTTTCTCCAGGCATATTCCACACAACTGGGGTAGCCAGGCATTCACTAACGACTTTCCTTTTTTCCCACTTGGAGAGACTGCCATCATCAGATACTTCCCAAGAAATATCACCAAACTCATGGTGGAATCTTCCCTTGGGAAGGGACTTCCAAAGCAAATTCTCTCTCACATTTGGGCTTCTGCCCACCCAGGTCAACCTTTTAAGGGTTGTTGTTGTTATTGTTGTTATTGTTTTAAACCATACCAAGACAGTTGGTGGAGAGTCACTGGCTCTTCTGGTTCCACAGACAATACTGAGGTTTTCTGCTTATTACCAGAAGCACAAGTGGGTGATACTTCTTTCACACCCCGTGGCACATAGTACTAGTTTCCACAATTTCCACAAAGGCATGATTGTTTGTGCATAAGTGTCTAAATAGTTTTCACAAAATGAAGACAAAAAAGGTGAAACATCTTATGCCACCATAATGTTAACATCAAGAACTGAATTTTAAAGGACAGGTGGGCAAAACATTGTAAGAAGGCATACGAAGTGACCAAGAGAAGAAGAAAACTATACAACACAGATTTGATAGAAACTAATTGAGGAAAAATAACTGGTGTTACCACTTTTGGTTTTTGTTTTAAAGATTTTGTTTATTTTAGAGAGAGGGGTAGGTAGGGAGAAAGAGGGAGAAAAATATCAATTTGTGAGAGAAATATTGATCCATTGCCTCTTGCATTCACCCAACTGGTGATGTGGCCCACATCCCAGGCATGTATGCTGACCAGGAATTAAAACAGCAACCTTTGGCTTTGCAGGGTGACAATCAACCACTGAGCCATGCCCACCAAGACTCACTCTTGTGTTTAAACTAAACATCAAGCATGTGTATTTTCACATGGCAATCCTCAATTTAATGCATTCCATGCAACTGATTCTGTTTAAGTAGAAAGTGGCAAAAGCGAGGCTATTAAGTTGCAACTCATCCTGGCAACTGAAAAAGCAGTCCATGTTGAGAACACCCACTAAGAGGCACATACACACACTACGATCAATTTTTTTAAACACTAACGTATTTGTTGGAGTAATGAAGTGAAAAGACAGCAAAGCCTTAAAAACTTGTTCCTTAGCACTCTTACCCTTTTTGCTGTGTGGCTGACACAGACTAACTCAGTGTATTTTCTTTCCACAGCCATGGACAGAGCAGAGTCCACCACTGATGAGCCCCTTCTCGGAAGCAACAGAAGGCAAGATCTCCAAGAGATGATGAGAGAAGTAGGATTGTCAGTTGAGTACTGGTTGCCCAAGCTGCAAGAACACCTGGGTGTGACCTGTGCCCAGGCCTTACAACACCTAGAAGAACAAGATCTCCAGAAACTGAAATCCCAGGCACAACATTCCTGGGAAAAAAGGGCCCTGGAGAAGCTGCTACACCTGTCACACTCAAATAGCCTTTCAAAGTTCCAGATATCTCAGGTGAAAATGATAAGGACAGAGATGACTAAAGCAAAGCTGTTGCTGCTGGAGCTAAGAGAGTTGCTGGCAGAAGTGAGGCAAGGACAGGAAGGGTTGGTGAAGAAAAAAATGGAAGAGCTGAGGCAGGCAATGGACATTCCCAAAAAGTTCTGGCCACACCCTGAAAACTCCCAAAGAGAAATCATAGGAAACATGCACAGGCAACTCAAATTCATGGAAGAGACGCAGTCTCATAAGCAAAATCTCCCAGACAGAGATCTGGTTAGATGGGCATCTGGAGGGCTGGCTCTGCAGGGAATTTACGAAAATAGCCACCAAAAGGGGCTTATAGAGAACAAAGAGGAGCCACCCAGTGCCCCCAAGGAGTTCTTACTCTTTGGTCCTGAGCAGGGCACACAGATGGAAACAAGGGAATTTATATCTTCTCAAGCAGAATCCATGTTCACCCAGACAATGGAGAAGCTGGGCTTCAGTGTAACCTCCTCAGCCAAGGATGGAGGTTGGGGATTTAGCTTGGAAGCTGGTATGAACCACAGCAAACATTCAGAATCCAAGGGAGCCCATCAATCACATTCAGAGCACTCTTACTTTTGCTCCACCAGGTTCCGCTATGTCCCACTTGCCTCCTGTCACTTTTCCATTGACCAGCTCCAGCTCTCTAAGGCTACTCTCCAAGAATTGAAATGCATTGAAGACCTTCTGGATCCACCTCAAGTTCTAGACAGGCCCCTCTTATTAAGAAGCAAGACCGAATCTTTCTTCCTCAGGTTTGGTTTACATGCTAACCAGGGCCCTCTGCACCTGGGAGGAATCTATTGGTGGAAAGCCATTTCAGAGGGTTTCCAAGGTGAACATCTGGCAAAAGTAAAACAGCAGGCAACAGAGGCCCTAAATAATTACATAATGAGCAGGTTCAGTGGCTTTGGAGTGAACGTTGCTGGAGGTGTGGATGAGGCAAACTTTCATTCAAATTCTGCCACCCAGAGCACAAGCTTGCAAAGCCTCCAAGCCAAATTTCAATTATTAGTAGCCCAGACAGGTGGTTCACCTGAAGCAAATGGCTTTTTCCAGTGGAAAATTGGCTTAGTTGCCAGTAATAAAACCTGGTGTGTCATTGACTGGGGGCTCCAGCTGGTACCCACGTGGGACATGATCCCCTCCAACCACAAAAGTGATTTTAAACATCCACTTCAGGTAGCTAAATTGCTGAAAGGCAGCTACACAGCTGTAACTAGCCTCACTGCCCAGATCCAGGATGGAGAATTATTGTGTGCTCAGAACATTAGGATTTTTTTAGAGGATATGAAATCCTGGAAGGTATCTGATCCTGAAAACCTCAGCTTGTTTCTTGGTTGCATCTTGAATTACCTCCAAGAAACAGAGCAGACAGACACACAGCTCTTGCTACATCCTGTTGCAGCTGGTGCAGGATATCATGTGGAAAAAAATATGTTTCCGTATCGCCTGGGTTGTGATGAGCTAGAGTTCCTACCAGACAAAATGCAAGCTGCCCAAAATATATACCAGGAGCCCAAAAATATTTGCACCCACAGGTCTCAAGCATTCCTGAATCTCACAGGTCTTACAGCTACTGCTGGAGTTACAGCAATTTCACCAGAAGAGAAAACACAGCACTTGGCAATAATAAAACATCATACAGGCCAATCTTGGTCAAAGGAAGTCCTCTCAAACCCTGGAGAAGATGATGATTGGAAAAACCTAGAGAAAGAATTGAGATTGCCCATTGATGGTAATTATGAAAACACCATATCTTTGTTGCCAATGGATGAGGTAGGGAAAAACTTGCAATGTATTTCCCATGAAAAGAAACAATCCAATGAACCATGTAATAATGAAAACAGCAAATGCGAAGTCACAGAAGATACAGCCTTCCAAGAATTACTCCAGCGTCTAGGCCTAGAACACTACTACCCAAAAAGAATGAGCAGAGATAACTTCCATCTGATCCACAATACTTCTATGTATAGCACCCAGCCCAGCTCTGAAAAAGAGCTTCACTCCTATTTCCTGCAGAAACTACTGGTGCTGGATTATGAGTTGAGATACCTGGTCTTCAGACAGGAGGTAGACACACACAATCACTGTTTTCCATGCACCTCAAATCAAGAAAATGAAGCTTTTGATCCATATGAAGACTTGTTTGAAGATAATGATATTCCCACTAATCCTTCAACCACTAATCCTAGGCCCCCCATTCACCCTATGGATATTCAGATGGCAATTCTTCACTGTGCAGATGACTATGCCAGACAATATATTTTCTCCAAACTTTCCATTTGCCAATTTGCTCTCCCCATTCTCATACCTAATCCCTGCAATTCTCAAATTGAATTCACTCTCTGGTCTCTCAGTCAAATTAGAAAAAACTGGCAGGAAGCAAGGAAATCACCAAAAGAGACGATTAATTATAAGAATAAGCAGATGTGTCATGTCTCTACACCCATTGTGTCTTTTATTAGAGTTGGAAATCACTTCTCTTCTTCCAAATCTCAGATCATGAACTGCCTTCTCAGTAAACATAAACATGACATCTTTTTTCACCGACATTGCAGAGGGAGCACCAAGGACTGTCTTTTGATGAAGGGTGTGGTGGAAGTCTGCTGGTTCTGTCCTGGGGGGGAAGATAAGGACAGATTTGGAAACTGTTTAACCTTCACCAATCTTCATGGAGATGCAAAGGAACATAAGAAACAACTAACCTTCCTGCAGGAAGTCTCTTCTCTCATTGTCATCCTGATGTCAACTTCTGATGACAATGAAGAAAACCGAAAGATTGTCCATGACCTGAGTCAGTCACCAAAACCTTTGATATATTTACTTGACAACAAAGAAAAAACCATGGTCCATAAATCTAACCAAAAAGTGAGAATTGGGATCAGGAACAGAAATGAAGCAGAATTAACAGAGGAGCTCATTACTACAATCACACATTTGCTAGAGCTCTCCAACACTGCCCTCAGCATGAAGGACTGTATCCCATATGCTCGCAAGCAAGGATTCCTTATTGATGAAGACCAGAGAGAATGCAAGGAAGCCAAAGAAAAGGCAGAGCTTCTAATGGCCCTACTGGAAAAAGAGGAGATATCTCAGGCGAAGGAAAATTTACTTCCCATTCAGGGACACTTGTGGCATCTTTGGTGTAAAAAGGACAAAGAACTTTATCACCTGAGAGAAAAGGGAAATCAGAGCATTGAACAACACAAGAATAAGGTTGAGACAGAAAAACAAAGAATACGGCAACAACAATTGACCAAAGCTTTCCCCCCCAATGACTTGATGTGTTCTTTCCTTCAAATTCTCCATCATTCAGAAACTCACAGCAAACTCTACTTTTTGCAATGGCTGAGTGTGTTTTTGGACAATCTGACGGCAGGACACTTGGAAAAACTGAACAAAGAGAAAAATTCTTGGTGGTCACTGATACAAACAGAAAAGCAAAAGGCACCAAAGAGCAGCAAGCTGCAAAGTTGGCAAAATAAGGTAGAAGATATCTCCAAAGAGATTAGTGACTGCACCTTGGGAATTGAGCACCTTCTCAGAGAAGCTGGCCAGATCTATGAAGCTCTGGAAGAAGCTTCCTACACAGATCACAGCCTTTCTCTCTCAATTCTCCAGATTGCTGCAGATCTGGTGATATCTGGTGTTCCCATTGAGCTGATGGATGGAGATGCTTCCTATGTGCCTCTAAAGTGGGTGGCAGCTCTCTTTGACAAGGTCTCTGAGAAAGTTGGAAACAAACGGCTGTTTGTTCTCTCTATTCTTGGCTTACAAAGCTCAGGGAAGTCCACTCTGCTGAACGCACTTTTTGGGCTACAGTTCACTGTCAGTGCTGGGAGGTGTACCCGGGGGGCCTACATGCAGCTTCTGAAAGTAGAGGAAACATTCACAGAGGAACTTGGCTTTGACTTTGTGCTTGTTGTGGACACAGAAGGACTTCGGGCCCCAGAACTCAGTGACAAATTCAAGAATCGTGACAATGAGTTGGCAACCTTCGTCATTGGACTTGGGAACTTAACTCTGATCAATATTTTTGGGGAAAATCCATTAGAAATGCAAGATATTCTACAAATAGTTGTCCAAGCCTTTATAAGGATGAAACAAGTAAAAATTTCCCCAAGTTGCCTTTTTATCCATCAGAATGTGGGGGATGCTACAGCTGAAGACCAAACTATGGAAGGACGGAGGCATTTAGGGCAGAATCTAGATGAAATGGTAGCACTAGTGGCTGAGCAAGAACAATACTCAGATGTAACCTGTTTTAATGATGTCATTAAGTTTGATATCAATACTCAGGTCTACTACTTTGCTCACCTCTGGGAAGGCAATCCTCCAATGGCCCCACCCAATCCTCGCTATAGCCACAATGTCCAACAACTGAAAAGTCATATTCTTATGACTGCCCAACAAGAATCTAGGGGAAGCATCATGAAAATATCAGATGTAAAATTCCGAGTTCAAGATTTGTGGGGAGCCATAGTAAGTGAGAACTTTATTTTCAGTTTCAGGAATACCCGGGAGGTCATGGCCATGAGCAAATTAGAAACTATGTATAACACCTGGACCTGGGAGCTGAGGAGTCATGTGCTAGACTTGCAGAACAAACTGATCAACCAGATTAAGAATGGGAAAGTCCAAACACTCACAACAAACACATTGGAGGCTCCAGTTACAAAAAAATACGACTCTATCAAGCAAGAACTTGAAAAATATTTTAATGAAGATTCAGATAGTGAAATACTGATTCAGTGGAAATCAAATTTTGAAAATAAGCTAATAAATCTTAAAGAGGCACTTATTTTAGAGACCAAAAATAAAGCTGATGGACATATTAGTTATAAAAACAATCAGGAAATACTGGATAACAAAAAGTCAGGTTATGAAAAAGAAATATTGGAAAGAAGCCGAGAATTAGCTTTAACTTTAAAGGGCAAAGAACTGAATGAGAAAGAGCTACAGGAGAAATTCAATCACCTGTGGGGAAAATGGGTCTCTGATGTGTCCTCAAATGTCCCACCAGCCACAGAGCCTAAAATTGAAGTGGAATCTGAAGCCATCCTTTTGGAATATTTTAAAAAGGAGCCAGGCATAGTGAACATACTGAGAAATAATGATGGAAAAATATTTGAAATAGATTATAAGGAACATATAAAGATGTGCAAACAATATTGTTTCTTTAGAAAGCCACTTGAAGCCCTGGGTGATGTGGCTTCCTGGATTGAACGCAGACCTAGGAACAAAATAATGCAATTAAAAGTACGTGATGAAGAGTCCATAAAAACAACTACTGACCACATCTTTTCAATATTTAATGAAACTATTGACAACATTCAGAGGCAACAGCAAGATTACAATCAAAGTCATTTCCATGAAATCCTGAGAATCATAGAAGACCAGATGAAATCTGCATCCACTGAGGGAAGATACACATTTACAAGTAAATACAAAATTGACATAGCTTCACATTTATTCCAAAGAGCTACAGAAAAGTTTAAGGAAATACACAAGGCATTCGAAAGAGCAAATAATCCTGTAAACTATCTGGAAAGCAAGAAAAGTGATTTCTTTATGAGTTTTAAAATCTCTTGTCAAGGAGCAAGCTCAATCACAACATTTGTTGATTTTCTGTGGCACAAACTCACTCCTGCAGTCTTCACCACCATTTGGGGGAAAATGGCCCCTAAAATTGCTGGGGACATTCGAGCTACCTGTCCAGCATTCAACGGTAACAGGGCTAACCTGGAAAAACACATTCTTATCTCTCTGGCAGAAAAAGAAAATTTTGATGATTACTGGAAGTACATTCATGATCCAGAATCATTTTTCAGAAATTACATAGAAAATAATATTATAACATATTGTTCAAAACAAACAAGTAAAGAAAAAATACACACCTTTTTAAAAATAAGTTTAGATGACCTCAAGAATATCATCCTCTTAGCTATTCAAGAATCCACAGCAATAGCTAAAGACAAAAGCAGCACTGTTTCTGGATGGTTAGATTTGTTCTGTGATTACCTGGGGAGTAACTTGATCTTTCCTCGAAAAGACTTGATAAGCATTGAACATCAGGAGATAAAAGACATTCAGTTTCTCAAACAAGCCATGAGTGAAGCTTTGGATCCCATAATGAACTCTGTAGAAAAGAAGTATTTGAGTACACCTATAGAAGAAATGGTTCCTGAAATCCGGAAAATGCTCTCTGAACATCTCTCTGGATGCTGGAAACAGTGTCCCTTCTGTAAAGCAATTTGTACAAACACAATCCCCACACATGATGGAGACCATAGTGTTCCTTTCCATCGTTCTAAAGCTGTCATTGGATTCAAATGGGTTGAAACAGACCACTTTTCCATTGATTTCTGTACTAGTTCAGTAGCAAGTGAGAATTTCCTTATTTTCAGTCATGATAAAATCCCATTTAAGAATTATCGCCTAGCAGGAGGGGAATATGCCACATGGAGCATCACCCCAGACACATCTGCCCAGCCATACTGGAAATGGTTTGTCTGTCACTTCAGATCAAACCTTGAGGAAAAATATAAGAACAAATTTACAGGTAGAGGTACAATCCCTGAAGCATGGACCAGAATCACAAAGCAGGATGTGTTGGATGACTTAAAAAAGCAATAATACTCAATGACCACGAAAGAGTACCAGAATCTAAATGAGAGTCACAGTACCTAAACAATCCTAAAATATCTTTTTTTCTCACAATGACAACCTTTCATTATTCACATTTTTCAAATGAAACTTTAAAAATAAATCAATTAGCATTTCAAGATTTCCTGTGAAAGGACTTCACTTTTTGTTTCAATTTCTCCTGGTTGGAAACAAATTACTGAAATATAAAAACATTATTATAAAAATCAAATAATATCCATTTTAAATACCTACTTCAAATTTTAAACTATTATTCAGAATTTTTATATTAAAATGTATAATGCTATATAAAGTCTCAGAGAAAGGCATTTTCATTTTATGAGTATACTATTTTTGATTGTTTTTTTTTTTCCATTACCATTCATCCCCACTACACCCTCTTCCATATGAAAGTCATTTTCATAGAGGGAAATCAAAATCATTGCACACTGAATCAAATTTCTATAGATTAGCTATATGGTATTTTAAACTAATATACAGTTCTTGGTAAGAGGCTACACATTGCCTCTATTTTTAAAGTGTATTTTCCCCCTTCTTAAATTGTGATAAACTATTACTAACCCCTGAGTGGAAATATATTCATGGAAAGATGATTCCCAGTCATAATGAAATTTTAGACATTTTTTTTTTCTGGGAAAGAATAACAAAGACTTAACCAAATTAAAGCCTGCATCAATTCAGAAAACACTATCAAGCAAATATAGAAAGTAGAAATGAATGTACACTCCACTTTTCCCTGTTAATTTCACAGTTCACTCTGCATGCTTTAAAAAATGGTTCATAAAAGCTTAGGCATTCAAAGGCTGGTATTCATACAGTTCTAAGAAAGACTGGCTTTCTTATGAGCAGGCATAAATGCCAATTTTAGTCAAGGCTATAAGCAAGGTCAAATTTTATTACACCATTAATGACTTTGAAAACTTTCTTTAATAATGAAATATCAAAAATATATAGTTTTTAGATTCTGATATTTTAATAAGAAGTTATTATTCTGAATTTAACTGCAAGGAAGTGCTTATCTTTAAAACAGGCACCCTTGAGACTTTTCATGCTATTTAAGCAATAGAGTTATGATCAGAATAAAAATAAAAACTCTCTAAAGCCAATCAAGAACATGACAAGATAAAGAAATCACCCTTTGGTAGACCTACATTTCCTGAAACAATGGCTTACACTAGATTCTCAAAGCGGATGAATTAAAAGAGCCCTGATACAAGGAAGAGAATTTCTTTATGTTGGACATGAGAGCATCCATTGGCTACCATTTACAGGAATACTCTTTACCACCCCACCACCACCATAGCCAATGAAAACAGACAATCCAGAGAACAACAACCTAAGACTTGGATCTTCAGAGCTCGGTGACGTTGCTGATTCTGCTATCTTTGTAAACCCAAAGAACTTCAGGCATACTCTCCAAGGTCTAATCTCCAGAATTCCCATAATAGAAAAATGTATAAAGGTTACAGGTGTTCTTGAACAGTGTGGTTTCTTTTTTGTTTTCTGGAATATAGTCTTAGTAAGGATTAGAAATATCTCCTCACGTGATCATACTCAGATAGTGACAGAAGCAGAACCCTTACAAGCATGGTGCCTTTCACATTACTGAATTCTTGAAAACTGCAATGTTCAGTTAACATTTACTGAATGCATTTTGGTTTTGTTTAATGAATACATAATGGACTTCCACTAAGAAGTATCTCATACCAAATATTATCTCTGATTTCTTCAACCCAAAATAGTTGTATATAAATAAATAAGATTTTTGATAAATTCTTCACTCGTTTAAGCATTGTGATTGTTAAATGAGATTCAGTGGCTGTGCTCAATGGATAAAAAACTGACAAAAAGTACACTGGGCTAGAGATAGGATACTATGTAAAAATGGGGTTTCCTGCAATAGTAGTGAAGAGAATAAGGCTGCCATTAAGACAAGATCAGAATTATGGGGATTACGGTGTCATTGGATTGGGGTCACTGAGGTAAGAGTTTTCAGGGCTAGTGGAGTAGGAGGAAATGGAGTCAGGAAAGAGAATCACATAATTATCAGGAGAAGATACTGGGATCAGTAATAGTTCATCAGATTTGAGAGATAACAGAATTGTAAAATTAGCAGAAGTGAGGTTCCCATGGTCAGCGAAATGTGTCTCTTTAAGGGCTACCAAAAGTGGGGAATATAGACACAGAAATTGGGAGTCATTACAATAGATTACAATAGATTAAGGGGATTTCCAGAGAAGTTAAGCAGAGATCCCAAGTGCAGTAGGAAAGATGGTATCACAAGACCTTTTGGAATGGGGTTAGGAGGGTGATAGATTCTAAGACCATATCAAACAACATTAATAACATCGAAGTTTCTTAAATTAAAATGGAATTTTGCACTAAAATTTTTTGCAGTAGGTCCCTCTCTCAGAGGAAAAGAAAAGAAATATGAAAACGTCTAGGGCAGGGGTGTCAGACTCATTTTCACCAGGGCCACATCAGCCTCACAGTTGCCTTCAAAGGCCAAATGTAATTTTAGGACTGTGTGAATATAACTACTCCTTACAGTTAGGCGAGCCAGGTAGAAACAAGGTGCTGGGCCAAATGTGCCAGGCCAGATAAAACAAGTTAGAGGCCCAGAGTCGGCCCTCCAGACTTGTGTTTGAAACCCATGGTCTAAGGAATGAAGTGTGTTATGGACTAAATATTTATGCCCTCAAAATCATATATTGAAGCCCTAATGCCCAATATGATTTACAGAGGAGGAGCTTGAGAGTTCCTTAGGCTAAGATGAGTTCATATGGAGGGGGCCCTCATGAGGGGATCAGTGCCGTTATCAGAAGAGACATCAGAGAGCTCTCTGTCCACTGTGTGAATCGAGGGAAGAACAGGGCAAATAACAAGAATGCAGCCAGACAGAGAGCCATTACCAGGAAACAAATCAACAAGAATCTTGATCTTAGATGCTCCAGAATTACAAGAAATAAATTTCTGTTGTCTAAGGCGCCCATCTATGGTTTTATATCACGGCTGCCTGAGCTGACTACTACGGAGTTATGAATAAAACCTGACCCCCTTAAGTTTAAGCATACCCTTACTTTGGACTATAGGGAAAGATACAAAAACATACAGTCTTTTCCCCCTTTCCTCAAAGTTACAATTCTCTTTAATCATTCTAAACCTTCACTAAGGTATGAAAAAGCCATTAAGCCCTTTATGCTGAGTGAATGGATAAGGCTGTCAAGAAAATCATTTGTATTATCATTGAAATTGTCATGATATTTACTAAAACTGTTATCTTTGTAGAAGTACAGCCTGTGAGACCTTGGGCACGGTAATGTAACCTTTCTGAGCTCAAGTGCCTCATTTGTAACAATGAATTTCTCACGCTGTTGTTGTTGGGAAGAGTATGTGAATTGCTATGTAGAAAGCATTTAGGAGAGTGCCATACCCTGAGTAAGTATTCTCTTTCTAAATTATTATAATGCTATACTGCTTCTCCCAAATTCCATATTCCTTTGCTTTTGAGTAACATCTTATTAGAACCACATTGATAAATGAAGATAGCCTCACTTGGGCTTCATCTGCAGAAATATTCAACAAAGAGTTTTTGGGAAATCACAGTTGAGAGCATAGTATGATCTTAGGACTAAGAGAAGATAGTAAGCAAGGACAAGCAGAATGGGGAAACTGAGACAGAGAGTTAAAAAGCCAAGCAGTTTACAGCTATCTAGTCAATTAAAAATTTTATCTTCTGTAACCATGGACACTTTGGAGTAAATGGTTTACACTTCACCCCAACCGAGGGTAAATAGGTTAAACCATCCTAATCAGGGAGATAGGTAGCAGAAATGCAGTGAGTGCCATTTGCCCACAGCACTCAAGGACAGATGAAGGTAGGGGAATAAGTTTCATACGTGCATAACAGCATAAAGCTGATGAATATGCTATTGAGATACTCCCCTAATGTTTCCCCTAAACTCCCAGCCTTTAAAAACCCATAAAATGAAGGTCCCATTACATGCTCTCCCTCCAGGGAACACACCCCCATGCACCTTTCCCTTCTTCCTCTTCTTCCCCTACAGGCATGCATCTCCTAAATCGTAAAGGGCCCCACAAAGCTTGCAGCTAGGAAACCCACACACTATAGTACGGCCCTAGGCAGACCCACTAAGGGCCAGGTCCTCTTTGGGATAACAGAACCACCTTGATGGGCTGAGGTAGTCTCATCAGGGCTTCACCTGCAGAAATATTCAACAATCAGTTTTTGAAGAATCATATTTGAGCACATACAAAGTTCCTAATAAATGTGATTTTAATTTATAGTTAAAAATGCACAGTAAGTATTAATATCCTTTGGTACTTTATCAAGAGCTACAGCTATTTTAAGCAGTAATCCAATTATAGTCATAGAGAAGTCACTGTCACAATCCTTTAGCAGTATGGAAAATAAGTCGTCTTAGGTTCATCAGAAGTAGGTCTAAGACTTAGATTCAGATATCAATGATTAATTAGAAAAGTTATAGCAGTTATACCAGTAAAAACTCTAAGTGGGGAAGAAAGAAGAGGAAAGTAATTTAAAGGGAGGAAATAAATTAGTAGATGTAAGTCAAGTTTTGAGAGTTAGGAAACACCAGTTGGCAGTTGCGATGAAGAACACAAACTTGGAAGTTAGATTGCTTGATTTCACATAGAGCCTTCACCATTTACTAGCTGTATGGTCTCAAATTGTTGTAGGTGGGGATTAGCTCTTCCACGGACCACAAGGAAAGTATTGGAAAGACCCACACATAGAAGATTGTGGTGTGGCATGGTTATTCATGGGGAAATAGAAGCTACCCTCTGGGTTTTCAATGTTCCATTTCCCTCTGTCTCGCCATGGAAAAAGTCCAACCTTGTCTTCAGCAAGGTCAAAGCAAAGTCCAGAGCTTCTGCTTCATATTAAAGTGTAGTTCTTTGGAACTCATGCCATTGCTGCAGGCCTCAGTAGCTGCTAGACCCACATGGATGCTTGCCCTCATGCAAGAAATCACGTGAAAAAAAGGGGCAATTTCATCACTGAGGGAACAAGAGAGAGGGAAAGATAGTGAAAGAGAGACCTTCATTTTTCCCTTGGGATTATATTAGCTTGGGTTAGGGCATACCTGGTGCTTCTTTAAAAGAACCAATCAACCCTCCAAGCCTTCCTTACCAATTCTTCTTTCCCCAGGCTGGATTGACAGGCCTCTATGGTAAAAAGCTCCCTTGCACCATTTTGACTTTCACTGCATGGGTGCCTGCCTTCCCCTGCTCCCACCTGGCAATTTGGTAGGGGCAGTGAACAACTGAGGAATGTTAATCCCCTTGGCAGAGCACAGTGCTATAACCCTGTGGGGTAGGAAGATGCAGCTTTCTGGTGAAGCAAACAGGCTCCTGCTTCCCATTTTATTAAACTCAGTATCTAATTCCCCTTGCTCCTCTTTTCTAGCTAAGTACTGGTGGTAAAAGAATGAGTTATTCAACTTGTCTCCATGTCTTTTTTTTTTTTTTTTTTTTTCCTCTACAAAATATTATCACCTCATGGAGGTGTGAGGATTATTTGAGATAATACATATTCCTGGCAGAGTATATGCTCCAATATGTTAGATAGTGGTGGTAGTAGAGATGCAGGGTGGCACATGGGGAACCCAAGGGAGGCCTCAACCTGATACTGAAATTCAGGTTCTTATCACAGCCCAAGAAAGAATTTGAGACCAGCACAGAAAAAATCATCACAGCTCAGTAAGTTTACTTAAGTGATACTATTCACTGGAGAAGTAGAAGCAACTAGATGAAAAAGATGCCCCAGTGGCAATAGGGTGGAATTTTTTATTGAACATGGGCAAGAAAGGGGGATAGGGTGGTCCTCAGCTTCTTACACTGTTACTGAAAACCAAGTGGGGTCCTGCTGCCCACTGTTCCTCTCTATGCAAAATACCAAAATACTCAATGGTGAGAAAGGAAAGAAGTCTATATCCAAAGGCTACATAATTTTTGGAAGAGCAGTTTTCCACATGCTGCTTAATCCTATCAAATAAGGCCAAAAGCTTTAACTCTTGAGTTTCCCTATAATGCTCCCTAGAAGTTTTTAATTACCTTATTTCTATAAGATTAGTTTACAAACTAAAACAACATAATATACAACAACTACACCATTTTGGAAGAATGGCAGAATTCTGCCTCAGAGCCGATTCCCTCTAGAACACCCAAAGGAAAACAACCCTACCACCCTCTGCCAGGCTAGACGAGTGCTAGGATGCACCTGGAGTTCCTTCTCCCATTTAAAAATACCATCCTGGCCCTGGCTGGTAACATAGTGGATAGGTGCCAGCTTATGAACCCAAAGGTCACTGGTTTGATTCCCAGCCAGGGCAAATAACCAGGTTGCAAGCCAGATCTCTAGCCAGCTCTGTAGCTGGAGATAGGTGAAAGACAACCATATATTGATGTTTCTCTCCCTCTCTCCCTTCCCTTCTCTCTAAAAAATAATAAATTAAATCTTTTTAAAAAATAAAAATAAAAATACCATCCTTTGGGAAATGTAGACAGCTGCAGCACAGTCATCTAAGCTGATCCTTGAGGGAAACAAAAAAGCCTCAATCTTTGCCTTTCTTCTGTTGAAATCCTTGGCCTATAACACTATGTTCTCTGGAAGTATCCAGCTTCCAGCCAATCCTGTCTTAAACTGGCAGATCTGCACTTCCTCCTGCCTCTCCCCCTTAGGGGTGGAGAGATCTGTTACTGCTGCCTCAGGCTGCCTCCTATGGCCCCTCCCTCTGACTCCCCAGTTCATCTTCATATGCTCAGCATCTAGAATATTATTTACTTCCAGTGAAGGGGGTAAATAATGACATGACAAGTATAAGAAAGTGGTAACAGTTGGAAAGGTATTTAAAAATCAAAGATGATGCTGATATTTCAAACAGATAATGCAACTGACATTTACTTAATTAAGGTCACCAATGGCCTCTACTAAATCCAATTTTTTATTCTCAAGTATCTTACTTACCCTACCAGCATATTTTTCCACTCTCTCCTCCATGAAGCATAGGGAGCTGTCAAATTGAGAAGATAAGGAAGTATAGTCCAAATGAAAGAACAGATCAAAACTCTAGATAAAAAACTAAGCAAAAAGGAGATAGCCAACCTATCAGACAGAGTTCAAAACACTGTTAACAATGTTGCTCAGAGAAATGACTGGGTACAGCAAAAGCATATAGGAAAAAATGAAGGTAACATTAAGTGAAATAAAGAAAAATCCACATGGAACCAATAGTAAAGGGAAGGAAGCAGGGGTTCAAATCAATGAATTGGAACATAAGTAAGAAATAAACAGTCAACTGGTACAGAATAAAGAAAAAATAATTTAAAAAATGAGAATAAGAAGACTCTGGGACATATCCAGAATGCCAACATTTGGATAATAGGAGGCAAGAATGAAAAGTGGAAGAGCAAGAAATTTAACACTTATTTGAAAAAAATAATGAAAGAAAACTTCCCCAATTTAGCAAAGGAAACAGACATACAGGCCCAGGAAGCACAGAGTCCCAAACAAGTTGAACCCAAAGAGGACCACACCAAGACACATCATAATTAAAATTTCAAAGATTAAAGATAAAGAGAATCTTAAAGGCAGCAAAAGAAAAGCAGCCAGTTACCTACAAAGGAGTTCCCATAATACCATCAACTGATTTCTCAAAAGAAACTTTGCAGGCAAGAAAGGACCGGCAAGAATGGTTCAAAGTGATAAAATCAAGGACCTACAACCTAAATCACTCCATCCAGCAAAGCTATCATTTAGAATGAAAAGGTAGATAAGGTGCTTCCTAGATAAGGTACAGCTGAAGGAGTTCATCCCCACTAAGCCTTATTATATGAAATGTTAAAGAAACTTATTTAAGAAAAAGAAGATCCAAACTATGAACGCTAAAATGATAAACTCACAACTATCAACAACTGAATCTAAAAAACAAAAACAAACTAAGCAGACGCTAGAATAGGGACAGAATCTTAGATATGGGGGTCATATGAAGTATCATCATTGGGGAGGGAAAAGGGGGAGAGTGAGGGAAAAGGTACAGGGATTAAGAAGCATAATTGGTAGGTACAAAATAGACAGGAGGATGTTAAGAATAGTAAAAGAAATGGAGAAGCAAAGAACTTATATGTATGACCAATACACATATAAAGAGTGGGCATTGCTGGAGGGAATGGGGGTACCAGGCAGAAGAGGGCAAAATGGAAAAATTGGGGACAACTGTAACAGCATAATCAATAAAATATACTTTAAAAAGATAACATGCATGCATGACCCATGGATATGAGGAACAATAAAATGAATAGGCTATAAATCAATGGAATAGAACAGAGAGCCCAGAAACCAACTCATGCCTATATGGTCAGTTAATATTTATTTGATAAAGGAGGCAAGGTCGTATAATGGAGTAAAGACAGTCTCCTCAGTAAATGATGTTGGAAAATTGGACAGGTAGGGGTACAAGCAAAAAATGAAACTAGGCCACCAACTTACCCACACATGATAATAAACTCAAAATGGATACAAGACTTAAAGGTAAGTCATGAAACCGTAACAATCCTAGAAGAAAACATAGGTAGTAAAATCTCAGATATCTTCTGCAGCAATATTTTTGCCGATATGTCTCCTAGGGTAAGGGAAATAAAGCAAAAAATAATAATAATAATAACAAATAGAACTATATCAAACTAAAAAGCTTCTGCATAGCAAAAGAAACCATCAATGAAATGGAAAGGGAACCCACTGTATGAGAGAACATATTTGCCTATGATACATCTGATAAGGGATTCATTTACTAATGAATCAAAAAATGTATACAACTCACCCTGACTAGTGTGGCTCAGTAAGCTGGACATCATCCCACAAGCCATGGGCTGGCCAGCTTGATTCCTGGTCAGGGCACATACCTGGCTGGCAGAGTGCAAGAGGTTGATCAGTGCTTTTTCTCACACATCAGTGTTTCTCTCCCTCTCTTCTCCTTCCCTTCCCCTCTGTCTAAATATAAATAAATAAAATCTTTAAAAAATAAAACAAAAAGAACTTATATAAACTCAATACCAGGAAGATAGACAATCCATTTGAAAAATGGGCAAAGGACCTGAATAGACACTTCTCAAAAGAGGACCAACAGACTTATGAAAAAATGATCAGCATCACCAGTCATCAGACAGGTGCAAACTAATACCACTATGAGATATCACCTCACACCTGCCAAAATGGCTACTATAAATAAATCAATAAACAAATGCTGGCAAGGATTTAGAAGAAAGGGAACCCAAGTGCACTGTTGGTAAGAATGCACATTGATGCAGTCTCTGTTGAAAACAGCATAGTATAAAGTTTCCTTTAAAATTTTAAAAATAGGACAGAACCAACAAGGCAGAGGAGTAAGTGGAGCTACACCAATCTCCTCCCAGGACCAATCTGGAATTAAAACTTAATTGGGGAGAAATCACCTAGAATAACCAATAGAACCCCTGTTGAAAAGAATGAAGATGAACCCAAAGAGAAGACTTGTAACCAAGGACAGAACAGAAGAGGCTGATTTATCACAATGTGATTGGTAGGAAGTGCGGAGATGAGGGAGGGCTGGCTCGACTGCCACAGGTGGCAGCTGAAGGAACAGACAAACATCTCAGCAGTCAGGGTTTCCACCTGAGAAGGGTTGATTCTAAACCCCCTAGCTGAGCTTCCCAATCTACAGCAACCAAGCAGAGTAAAACAACATCCAGCTGTGAAAAGCAAAAGGCCACCAGACTTTTGTCAAGGCTCACTTGACAAAGACACAGTTGTTAAAGGGACCATGCATGAAAATACATTGGCATACACTTACCCTGGTCTCCAGCAGAGATAGGGCAGAGTGGACTAGAGACACTTAAGGAGAATTTGGAGCAGTGGATTTGAGGAAGGAAATGAGGGAGCAGCCCACAAGGTCATAGTGCTGACCCATCCCCTATACTGCAGGCAGACCTATCCTCTCCAAGTAGCAGCACCCTGGGGAGAAGTGATAGCCCTGCCCACAGAAATTAATCCACCCAGTCCAGAGGTGCCTAAAACAGACAGCTGATCACAGATTAATTGGATTAACAACTGAAGGAGAGAGATGAAGACAGTGGAATTCTGGTAGTCTTCAACAGGCTGATTAGGCCCAGACTCAGACACGAGCTGATGTCACCAGAGGTGAATCCATTAAGTAAAGAAAATGCACCTCTACAACACAGAAGATCATGCCACAAAGACAAGAACTCAAAGCAGACCAATCTAGGAAGCAAAAACAAACAAGAAGAGTCACCTAAAATGGGGAGACTAAGAAATAAACCCCCATCAAAAGGAAAGGAGGAATTCCCAGAAAGAGTGCTAAATGAAGTAGAGGCAAGCACATTATAAGACATGGAATTTAAAATAATCATTATATAGAAGCTCAGTGAGCTCAGTGAGCTCAAAGAAAGCTAAAAACAATGCCAGGGAAACCATCAAGAACTCTAGGGAAGATACCTGGAACTTATTGAGAACTATACCAGCATTAAAAAGGACATAGAAACTATCAACAAGAGCCAGGAGGAAATGAAGAATACAATTTCTGAATTGAAGAACACAGTACATGGAATCAAAAGCAAGCTAGAGAGAGCAGAGGATTGGATCAGGGAGCTGGAGGACAACATAGAAAAAAATTCCCAGACAGTGCAACAAAATGAAAAAAGACTGAAAAAGAATGAAAAGGTTTTAAGAGAGGTGCAGTTCAACATGAAATGTAATAATATTCATATCATAGGGATACCAGGAGGAGCAGAGAAGCAAGGGAGACAAAACCTGTTTGAAAAAGTAATGAGATAAAACTTCCTTAACTTGAGGAAGGAAATAGTCATGCAAGTTCAGGAAGCACAGAGGGTCCCAATGAAGATGAATCCAAAGAGGCCTACTCCAAGACACATCATAAGTGAAATGGCAAATTTCAAAGACAAAGAGAAAATCCTAAAAGCATCAAGAGAGAAACAGCTAACATACAGGGGGATTAGTATAAAGTTATCAGCCAATTTCTCGACAGAAACACTACAAGCCAGAAAGGAATGGCAAAAAATATTCCAAGCAATGAAAAACAAAGGCCTACAACCAAGACTACTCTGCTCAGTAAGGCTCTCATTGAAACTGGAAGGTCAAATAAGGAAGTTTCCCAGAGAAAAGGGGGCTTAAAGAAAACATCTCCACCAAATCAGCATTGCAAGAGATGCTAAAAGGTCTACTTTAAAAAGATGAAGAAACAGAGGGAGACATAGAGTACCACAGGTACAAAAGGGGGGAAATGACAATGAATAAGTACCTATCGATTATAACCTTAAATATAAATGGATTAAAATGCACCAATCAAAAGACACAGGGTAGATGCATGGTTAAGAATCAACTTTAACTCAAGAATACTTTAAAATCTTGTTATAGGTAGATTTTACTAAATAATGTACATATAGTTTTGTATTTTTGTTGTATCTGCACTTCTGCAGGTTAAGTTTTCTCAGACTGGAATTACTTCCTAAATTGGGAAAATCAAGTTACTTACAGTAACTCTTAGAAAAATTGAATGCAGATAAGGAAAAACACAAGTAAGAAAATGTGGATGTTAATTACATAGAATACTTGCTATCTTTCTTATTCACTGTTACAAAATGTATGTTTGTTTGTTTGTGGGTATATAATATATAGATGTTATTAGCAATCTATGTTTTAAATGTCAACCAACTAGTAGTTGGACTGTTTAGAAATTAGTCTTTAGATTGGAAAAGATGCTGAGAATGAAGCCCAATTTAGGATGGAAGTTATCAATCACTAAACTATATGATTCATGAACATAGGCAATGCATATTCTCATATTAGTATTTAAATTAGATGAGATTCTTTCCAAATAGAGAGTGGAAATAGACATTTCTAGCAATGAAGGCCCCCAAACTGAGGATTCTTGAGAAAATGTATTAATGCTATAGTAAACTTCATTGTTCAAATGTGAACACCCCTAATCTCTACCTCCACAGGCTCTTAAGTAGTTAGTGGTTAGTTTAGGACCACATAGGAAATCAACCACAAGTTCAAAAAATAGCTAGAATACTATTCTACAAAATTATTTAAACCCTAGGATTTTTTTTTACCTCAAATTAGTAGATATCATAATTTCTACTGCGTGGGGACCAGTTGAGCACTGCAAGTGCCATTATTTCTGAAGGCTTCAACTAGTAAAATATGTGTAGAGTAGAAACAGAGGGAGTATTTTTAAATAGATTGATTTTATATATATATATATCTATTATCTAAGATGGAAAACACCAAAAAGAGTAAGTTGAAGTTCCAGTAGCTTAAAATAAAGTGAGTTGTATTATTGGCTGGGGTGAAATCTGACTCAAAAACCAAATTCATTGTTTACTATGGGTTTGACACTGCCTCTAGGACAGCTTTCACGAAAGTGAGTTCTATAATACACCATTTCTGTGATATATTTCACAAAAATAGCATTCCAGAGTAAAGAAAAAGAAAAATACTTAACTTACTACAACAGATCTAAAATATTATCCTTTAACATGTAATAATTATAGGGTGCACATGATAAATTGGCAATAATGTTGCACCTCCTTATTTTATGTGCTTCCTATTAATTTTGAAAAACTAGGTTTCTAAGGTTATGATTTAACATCATTGTTTCAGATATAAAGTATTAGATTCTGAGAGCAACTGTCATGTTGAAGGAATATAATCTTAGAGCAACCATAATTTCTGGACTGCATGCAGGGCAAACTGCTAAGGAAATTGCAGAATCAATAACATCCCTTTATGTACAGTTGGCAATGTGAAGAAGGTGTATGATGCTGATCCTGATGTTGCCACACCAATAAGGAAAACACATAAGGTACACAGGATCGCATAAGTCCAGATAGTATACACAGAATCCAGATCATCAATGAAGATCTAGGAAAGTCAACAAGCTCCATAGCAAGAGAATCACAAATGTCAGATGCAATGGTTTGCAAAGTTATTGCTAAAGATATCAAATGCAAATTGTATGTTCTTAGAAGAATTTTGCCACTTTATTGCATGCACCCTGTATATATGCTGTTGACATTTAAATATTTTGTATTAACTCTTCAAAATCCAGTATGTGCATTGCAGTACATCGTAATTTAAACTAGTGACATTTTAAGTGGCTACAATATTGAACACTGCAGATTTAAAGAATAAAGAAGACAGAGGGAGGGAAGATGGTGACAGAGTAGAGAGCAGTGCTGATGGTATTCTCGAGTACCAAAGCAGCTAGAGGACAAGATAGGGAGTGTGAGACGTCTTCAGGACCCTAGGAATTGGAACGGGCAGCATCTGGACACAGGGGAGCACAGCCCAGAGGCAGAGGAGGCCAGCAGGACAGTATCCCACAGGCCCAGAATACAACCAGACAGCCCAAATAAAGGACACACCAAGAACAGCAAGTGGAGAAAATCTGGGAGACGGCAACACAGAACTCCACAAATCTCCTATCACAGAAGGGTGCTCAACTAAGGCAAGGAAGCAAAGCAGGTTAACCCAAGGAAAGAACAAAAATAAATAAATAAATAAAGAGCAAGCAAGAACAGACACCCAAAATGGGGAAAAAAAGAATCAGTCCATCACCAAAAGGAAAGGAAGAATCCCCAGAAAGAACACAAAATGAAACAGAG